>CAXIWS010000749.1:0-19329 GCA_964036195.1 Sphaerolaimus hirsutus | reverse complement strand
TACTCTTTTATTCTGTTGGCTGAAAATTGGTAGAAATGTGACTTGCAAACAAGATCATTGATTGGCGTATACTTAATAAACGACCTACTGACAACACGATAAATACCACTTTTCTTGCCCAATGACAAAAAATTGGCTCAGCTCGCTGACAACATTCTGCTCAGGGCTAGTCCATCACCCCATAAAACGTGACACAACTTTGGCCCGAGTAATGTGGCATCGAGTTGTCAAGTACGTTGTCAGCATGTCACATCTCGCAGTGTGTATGGACAGGTGATTGTCACACTTGTGACTACTGTATTTCCTCGAAATACCCCCCGGGGGGTGATTGTTTCATAGTGGTCCCGAGAGGGGGGGGGGGTATTTCGAGGGGGGGTATTGTTTCGCAAGAACTTTTTTGAAATCCAAGTACAAAATCGTTGTTTGTGATGTGCGCTGGGGTAGAAAAATGCATCAATAACTGACATGTAAATATAGACTCCTGTAGACTAATACATATTAGTACGTAGATGGTATAAACACTGTTCTAACGTGATTCCGACATTGTTTTAATGTGTGTTCTGCACTACGCAGAACACAAACTGCAGTCTTTGTCATGTACGTTCTCTTTACACTCAATTTAGGGGGGGGGGTATTTCGAGGGGGGGTGATTGTTTCATAGTGGTCTCGAGAGGGGGGGGGGGGGTCAAACGAGGGGGGGTATTTCGAGGAAATACGGTAATCGAAAGCTAAAACAAGTGCGTTCCCTTTGAGGGTTCAAAAAGGCGGAGTTTATTCATGAATGGTCATTATCAAAAATTAGATTGAAAACATGCGGAAACACTTATAAAATCTCAAATGTTTTTGTAAAAAATTCAAAATAAATAAATGGTGCCACACACACCAAATGTCCACTGGTTTCGATGTCAACACGATTTTAGTTCAATTAAGGTTGCAGGGAAATTTCCAAGTGGGAGTCGGCCCATGTGCCGATTCCGCAAGTGGAAAAGTTAAGAGTTAAAACTTAAGAGTTGAGTAAAATGATAAATGATAAGTTAAGAGTAAAGTTAAAAGTTAAGAGTTGAGTAATTACAATCAGTTGTCGTTTTACTCAACTCTTAACTTTACTCTTAACTTGTCATTTGTCATTTTACTCAACTCTTAAGTTTTAACTCTTAACTTTTCCACTTGCGGAACTGGCCCCATATCACATCGGTTCTAATCTGATGTCAACTGGGCCGACTGGTTTTCATTAAAATTGTATTATAGTTGATGGGTTGCGGAGCCATGCTCAAATGCACATGCACATTGATTCATTTTCGACATGCCGCGTGTGCACTTCCTGTGCCCAAAATGTAGCTAAAATCGAGTTGACAGTGAAACCAGTTGACATCCAGTGCGTGGCGCCAATGCGACTCACAGTTGAATATGAGTTTTCAGTTTTGACTAGAATCACCTGGGGCCAAATTGAATTGAGACCAGAATCCAGACACTGACAAATCTGACAAAAAATCACTAAAATTCTATCACATATCGTTGGAAAGGGCCTGATACGCTCACATAAAACATAACTCTCTGTTGAAATCTTAACGTAAGTATCTTTATTCACCAAAAAATTATGACAAAAAAACAAACAAAATAACAAAAATTATCTCAAAAATAAAATAATATGCAACAGAAAAAAACTAGCGCTGGGAAAAATATATAGCGGAAAATGAATCCATCAAAATTAGTACCAATAGTGATCAATGTAGCAGAGTTTGAGGAAAGTGCTTAGTTCCAATGAAGCACAAAATTGATAGGCTGGAAAAAGTGCACAGAACTTAGATATTTTTAATTTCATGAGGGTGCTGTGGTTGGTAATTTGCATAAATTTAAAAATTAGAGTATTTATGAGTATTAATAGCATGAATTAGCCTCCACTTTATAAAATGCATAGGCAGTGTTTACAGGAAAAATTGATGGCGACAATGTTTCATACTTCAAAAAAAGTTCCGATTTGTAAGAAAGGCAGTAAAGTACGCATACTAGAGTGTAAATACACACATAATTTCAGATAATTTGACCTTGTTGCTCATAAGTTATAAGCATTTAAAGAAGAACATTTTTGTTGTCAATTTTTCTCGTCAATAACTTTTTTTGTAAACACCGCTTTAACACTTACCGTATTTCCTCGAAATACCCCCCGGGGGGTGATTGTTTCATAGTGGTCCCGAGAGCGGGGGGGGGGGGTTAAACGAGGGGGGGGGTATTTCGAGGGGGGGGGGTTATTATTTCACAAGAAAATTTTTGAAAACCAAGTACGAAATTGTCGTCTGAAACGTACGCAGACGTCGAAAAATGCAACAAAAACCGCCATTTATAATGTTCTGTAGACTAATATTAGTATGTAGATGGTATGTACACTGTTCTAACGTGACACCGACATTGTTTTAACGTGTGTTCTGCACTACGCAGAACACAAACTGCCGTATTTGTCATGTACGTGCTCTTTACACTCAATTTGGGGGGGGGTATTTCGAGGGGGGGTGATTGTTTCATAGTGGTCTCGAGAGGGGGGGGTCAAACGAGGGGGGGGGGGTATTTCAAGGGGGGGTATTTCGAGGAAATACGGTATGCAGATTATATTCATACCTATGTATTTATCCAAGTTGCTTAATCTGAAAGTACTACACACAGGTAATTATTTATTAACTACATAATATATTTACAAAAATTCAAATGTTATCTACAATTTTATTTAATCTACTAATCGAACGAAGAAAAATGGTGTCAGAATAAGTACCCTACACCAGCGAATTATCTATCTTTTATCAAAATATTATTTCGTTTAAATAAAGCGTGATTGTTATTGTTTACTATTACAAGGATTTAATATTTACATTTACACATTTTCATGTAGTTCACATGATGACCAAATCAGATTTTTGTAACTAAAAGAAAATTGTCGTAAAAAAAAACAAATCTGTGATAGACCAAAAACTGTTTGTAAAAATGATCAAACCAATCTAGTAAATAAATTTATTACTCCGGAAAATGTCCACAGAAAATGTAACAACACCCGTTACAGGAGCTCAAATGTGATGCACCGGGCTCACAAAGAACCCTCATGACGATTTCGTTAACAGACAAGTGACTAAAAGTGTATGTCAAGTGACAGGTTAACTTTTCAATAAAGGGTAATGGCACACACACTAGTTTCCACCGTGACTGATGTGAAAACTGAAATGGCCACATGGCCACATCCAGCCTACTTTTTTTGTATGCTATATGTGTTTTAATTTTAAAATTTTCAAATTTTAACTTTTATTACTCTGAATTTAAATTGAAATTAAATAAAATCAGTCAACCGTGTTCATTAATTTGCATTTGAAAATTTTTCAGTTTTCACACGAAGTCACGGTGAAAACTAGTGTGTGAAGGCACATTAGGTATGTATCTTTTAAATAGCGAGTATTCTACTTGACTATTTTTTCCACGTTTAACTTTTCTTACCCCGTTACTTGTCGCTTGTCCGTTAGCCTCTGCGAGGAAATTTGTTGCCCGACAAGTTTTCGGGGAGCCTGATTAATGGCACCGGATATTTCAATGTTCTTGTGCCAGTCCCGCACCTTTTAAATTGAAAAATAAAGTGTCAAATGTCATGTTGAATGTCAATTTGGTAATATTGTTTAAAAACATTTTGTTATTTTACTAAACTTTTGACACATTGCATTCCAAATTGACAAATTGGGATGGCATTTGACATGACATTTCACACTTGACACTTTTCACACTTTACAGGGTGCGAAACTGGCACCGGGTAGGCAAACGAATCTGGCTGCACCGAAAAACTTCGTTCGACCAATCAAAATTCATCACCGGTTCCTATATCCAAAACTTTACAAAAAACAGCCACTACCATTTTCCCACCACAACAAACCAAATTTCGCTTCTCCAGCCCCCCCAAACAGCGTGGATAGAAAATGTCATTCAAAATTGCCACCACTTTTTGTTCTGGTAGTGCTGCTTGAGCTGGTTGGCGCCCGAGCCGAACGACTTGGCCTGGTCGGCCATTTTCGCAGTCGCGTCCTCCACCTGGCCCAGCTTCTCGCCGCGTTCCAGCAGTTTCTGTGGTCGACGTTTTTGTTGCATTTTTTTAAAAGTCATTTAGATTTGTCGTTTTTTTTGGCTCCGCGTTCTTTCAGATATTTTGATATACTCTGGTTACTTTACACCTTGCACGCATGGTTCCGGCTGGAAGTGTGCCAACGATCGTTAACGCATGCAAGTTTCATAAAAATATGACAAAGTTGATTGTTGTTAGAATGTCATTCATAAACATATTTACATCGATGACTTTTTTCATCTTTTTACGGAAATCGCATGATTCAATGATCATTGGCACTCTTCCAACACAATACATAAATGCGTGCGAGGGCAGAGTATCATGTCCGCCGAGTATACATATTATCTTTGTTACGATGATTAATAACTTTCCATTTCTTCAATTCGGGCTTAACGCCATTTTTCCGGCACTTTTCCATCACGCTAACCAATGAGTACGCAAATCTGAAACTCCTCCCCCTTGACTAACCCTATGAGCTTCGGCGACCACATTCGTAGTGTTAGCACTTTTAGCCTTGGCTTGTTCCATTTTGCTGCCAGCCGGCGGTGAGACATACCTGCGAAATATCCCCTTTGGTAGATTATAAGGCATGTTTCTATCAAATTATTTCACGAATTATCCCCTTTGGTAGATTATTAAGTTTTAAATACCGTATTTGCTCGAATAATTCCCCGGGGGAATAATCTTACGTCAGACTTTTTTAGGGGGAACTATTCAAGGGGGATTATTTAAGGGGGAATTAAGTAGGGCGGTATTATGATTTCGTAAAAATTATAAGGCATGTTTCTATCAAATTATTTCACGAAATATGCTCAATGAACAAATGAAATAACATGCCATTTTTGTTCAAATTTAACACAACAAATTTATCATATGCTTAAAGGGGGATTTATTCAAGGGTGAAATCATTTCCACCTCACTCATCTAACAGGGATCTAAGGGCTTATTCATGAGGTTGAATTATTCAGGCTTAAAATACAGCATTTATTATCCGTGTCCGAGCGCACCTGGCGACGGATTTGCTCGCCTTGCCCGAGGAATCGCCGAACACCTCGTCGGCGTCGAAGGCGCTGGCGCTGGAGCTGAACAGCTTGCCCAACGTGTCGGCCAGCCCCGCGCGCGGCCGCTCGGGCATCTCAATCCCTGCGAACGCGCATATTTACAACTTGAGAGTTTCGGCTAGTCATTGGGACGGGGAACGTGACGATGGGAAATCCGGATATTTGCCACCACTCACAATTTGCACGGTGGCATGTTTTTGGAGGCATACTCTGGGCAGAGCTTTTTTACCTAGGTAAGGAAATACTTGGCAAGGAACGATGGTGCTAATTACCACATGACAGGCGACATGGTCTGCAAGTAAGCTCCCTATGCAAGTAGTAGCGGTATGTAAGTAATTATGACCGCTCCGCAAGTACGCTCGCACTGCAAGTATGCACCCCACCAGCAGTGGAAAATTGGGTGATTTTGAGGGAAAAAATGATTAAATAGAATCTCAGAAAATATCTCAAAATGCAAATACGATTTATCTCAAATATAAAGTGACATGTAAAAGGTACGTTTGCCATTTTCCAGGGCATTTTACATGAATTTTGACACTTTGCATGGCATATGACATTTTACAGGACATTTTTCAGGGTCTGGACTCTGGGTACCCCATGTATATGCCCCCGACCGACCCAAAAAGAGCTGCCCGAGCACGTCGGACAGGGCGGCGGCCAACTCGGCGTTGACGGTGACCTTCTGCAGCTCGCTCGCGCTGCACATGTACACGGCGTGGCCGTGCCTGCTGAAGTCCAGCGTGGGGATGGCGCACGACTCCCCCGCGCGCGCCAGCAGACGCACGCTGGGGGGGGGGGAAAGATATTGTAGGCTTGAATGGTGTTAGATGGATACTTTTTGGAAAAATTAGGAAGAATTTAAAACATCTACAACAAGAAGTCGATAACTCCATGTCGTATCTAGCTAACGTCGATAAGTGCAGTCTGTTTGTGGGGAAAAACAGTAAATGTGTATCAGCCTACTTCTAATAGTCGATAAGCGCATCAATTGTCATAACGCCGATATATCGGGGTAGAAAACAAGAATTGTCGGTGGTAAGAGTTCGATAATTACACTTGTTTACTGGACTTCTTCCAGTCTATTTTCTTTTTCAAATACATTTTGTAGTGATCGACCTTCAGAATAGAGTTCAAACGGGATCCCGATCCCGGATCCCGTGAAATTCCGGGATTTAGCAGTCCCGATCCCGATCCCGATCCCGTGACCCCAATCCCGGCCAATCCCGATCCCGATCCCGAAATCTCAAAATACCAATCCCGATCCCGAAACCCCAATCCCGATCCCGATCCCGAAATCTCAAAAAGTGAATCCCGATCCCGATCCCGAAAAGTCAATCCCGTTTGAACCCTACTTCAGAAGTAGAGTTTTCATTTCCATGCGCTGTTCACCAAACTACGGTAATACAATGAAGCCTAATCCAAGCGCATGGAGCAAACCTGAGCAGAGGGCGCAAGTAGGGCAGGGAGTACACGCACAGGTGGCCCGACCCAGTCAGCCCCAGGATGGCCGGCCCCGAACGAACGAACTCCACGCTCGCTTTCAGAAGGGCGTCGTTCTCTGAGATGGTTGTAAATGCATATACTCGGGTGACATTACACCCTACATTTTTCTGGAGGTAACACTCCATCATGACGTCATAACCGCAGTGCGCAGTGAACTGCGGCTGACTGAACCGGTTCCGAGTCGGGGTGAAGTGGGGTGCAGTGGGGAGTTCATAAGTTCGCCGTTGGCTGTTTGCCAGCCAAAGACATAAATCATATATATTTGTAGAGTATCATGTCTGCCGAGTATACGGGAGTGTTTGCTTGTTTTTTCGTTGTTTTTTTTGTTGTTGTTTTTGTCTGCGTGTTGGTGAAACTAATGCATGAGTAGGCAAATTTTTGTATACATTTTTGACATACAAAAATATATACATTTTGACGTTTATGTCACTTGTCACTTCATAAAGCGAAGATATTTCTTGAATAAAGTGACAAAAGGTCAAAAAAAGCGCCGCTACATGGCCAGCGGGTAGAATTACATGGCAGCCGGGTCTACATGGTCAGCGGCTTTACATGGCCAGGGAACCTACGTCGCCAAAGGTGATACACGATGGCGCCATTGGTGCTTTGTTGGTGCTTTTGGAATTTATGTTCGGATTCTGTACATGTAAAAATCTGGACCATAACGTGAATTTATTTTAAGTGCTGCATGCCACAATGCATGTGCTGCGGCGTGCATGTCAAAATCTCGCCAGTTTCCGCAAAGATCACCCAGAATCAATCCCAGGGAACAGTCCCGCACCCTGTAAAGTGTAAAGTCAAGTGGCAAATGTCATGTAAAAATGTCACTAAAAAGATTTTTTTGCTGAAATGTTGACACTTTGAACGACAATTGGGAAATTTGAATGACATTCTATTTACGTGACGTTTGACTCCACACTTCACAGTGTTCGGGACTGGGATCAGTCCAACATGCCCGCCAAAGAGAGAACAGACATGACACCCAACAAAATCGAAAAAAAATCCACCAACCATCCAAGCACTTCTCCACATACAACACGGCGCTGGGCAGTCCATACACGGCGATTCTCCTGGCGGCCACCAGCACGAGCAAGTGCGCGTCGGGCGCGGCGGTGCCGGATTCGCCGGACGCGCACTGGTTGCCGCCCGACTGGTCGCTGGTGGGGCACTGGCCGCCGCCGGGGCCAGACGTGCTGTTGGCCGGGCCGGAGGCGCCGTGCGCGCCGCTGCTAGTCGACGCCGTTGACTGCGACGAGTCGTTGCTGTTGGCGGCGCGCACTACTCGCTGCCGTTTGGTGGATACTGCGGGGGGGGGGTGTTCTCTGTGTTTTTTTAAGTTATGGGGTATTTCTGAGGGTAAAAAATATACCCATGCCAGTATTCTCACTCCGGCGTGTACATGATTTAGCGCATTTTTTATATCAACTTCTGCTGCTATTCCGAAAATATCGATGGAAATCAGCGAGGGAACCAAAAACGGCGTCACAAAAAAGTGATTGTTCGACTAGGGTTCGACGATTTGACTTTTCGAAATAGATATTCGATAATTTTGCCCTGAAACTCGATCGATGTGGACTGGCGATATTGCTATTCAGCAGGAAAATTGTCGATGTTAGATATTCGATATGAAAAAGAATATTTTTTCAAAATTTCCGATATGGATATTCTATATGAAAAAGTACTCGATGTCCGATGCGATACACGGGCCCAACCCTAGCCCCAGCACCAACCTCTATTAGCGAATTTGAGCACTGAATCCAAATTGCATTCCTTCCACGAGTCGGCGGGCGGCACGAGCAGCGCGCCGGACGTGGCGTCGAGCAGCGCGATGCAGTGCAGCTCGGCCGCCTGCTGCCGCTTGCCGCCGTCCTGCAGCCCGCTCAGGCTCAGGCACGCCAGCGGGGTCACGCTCACTGGTCTGAGAGTGACGGTGGTTTATAAATTGACGAATAACGTCCTGAAAACACTGTAAAGTGTATAGCCAGGTGGCAAACGCCATGCAAAATGTCAATTGAAATTAGAAAAAGATTTTATTGCAACTTTAACACTTTACTTAAACAATTGACAAATTTGTATGACATTTTACACTTTATAGCGCGCCGGTTTGACTGTGGTTCAAACGTGAGCACGGTCTAGGTACATGGTTCATTAGCACTTGTTTGTTGAAAAGTTTTGGTAGTGGAATAAGTTTTCAGCCGGCAATTTACGATTACCGTATTTCTTCTAATAGAACGGAGCCGTTATATTATTTTCGTCAACTCTTTTACCTGCCGTTCTATTAGAGGTACCGTTCTTGGAGGCTGCCGTTCTATTTTTTCATCAAACTTTTTCACACGAATTTCATTTGAACATAATATTTTTAGTGAGACATCAGCAACATTTGAATATCAGAACATCAATTGAAACCAAACTTAAATATGTGAAAACAACCCCTCAATCATTGATCTGAACAACCTGAATGCTCTCACCACTAATTTTTCAAATGTTTTTTTTGTGTGTTTTGGCACTCTTTCAACATAATTTCTACCTGCCGTTCTATTGGAGGTGCCGTTCTATTGTCTTCGTGGGTGTTGAAACGTGTAAAAACCTGCCGTTCTATTGGAGGTTCCGTTCTATTGGAGGTATGTCGTTCTATTAGAAGAAATAAGGTACCAACATTTATGCTTAATCAACATATACCTAACACGTTTGTTCAAATTGGGTACACAAAAGTTATCAAATAACTTGAGAGGAATTATTTTTCCCCACCCGGAATGGGGGTTATACGAGGGTGATATGGAGGAAATACGTTATGTCACTTTCGGCCAAGCTAATTTTTGCATCCAATCGAATGCACTCACTTGCCAGCCCTCTCGTCCTCGTCTGCGCACAAGTGCAGCTGCAGCGCGGCGGCGGTGCCCTGACTCGTGCCCGCCCACAGACACGGACACAACTGGCCCGTTGGCTCGCTGCCAGCCGTCGACTGCGATCCTGCGGGGGGGGGGGTTGTTTATTTTATTACGCCATTATGGCCCTACACACGCTAGTTGACATTGACACCAAATGTCAACTGGTTCCATTCCCAATTCAAAGCTTGCCGTTCGTCGGCTCGTCAGCAAGCTTTGAATCGGGATCGGCACCAGTTGACATTTGGTGTCGATGTCAACTAGCGTGTGTGGGCCCTATGTATCACAAACATTACGCTTTATGTTCCACCCCCTCCCACAACAACAATGGCACCCCCGCCCCAGCGCTGACCCCCGATGGCGCTGGTGACAAACTGCAGACAAGTGACAGCTTCCTCGGAAATGCACAGCTGCTCTGGTTGAGAACTTTCACTCGAACACCGCGACCGGCCGCCGTTGTCTGTTGGGGGGGGGGGGTAATGTTTTTTGTGACGTTTTTTATTTTATTTTTTTTCCGTTAAAGGGAGATTGTAAGGTTTTTAAAGGTGAGCTTTTTTTATTGTTGTCGCCGTGACGGTTTTCTATTGCAAGTGAGTCCTAATGATCGTGTGTCAGCGTGTGAATTTGTTGTGTGAAAAATATGTGAAAAATTCAGCCCACTTTTAAAAACACACAATCGTACAGGGTTTGAAATGAGTTATGGCGTTGAATACTTGTTATTTTACTTTTGGGCCCCGTGTACAATGGTTGACGAGTCGCGTACTGCGTTCAGTTGCGTACTAAAAATGTAGAATTTGGTGCTGGCGCCAAGCCAAACAGAGCACCAAAGCCAAATGGCACCCAGCACCAAGAGCGCCAGGGCTCTTTTTACTTTTTCTTACCACTTGTACGCTTGACGATTTGGTAAGGTGCCGTTCACACGGATTTTTGTGACGACAACGACAGCACTTGAAAAAATGTCAAGTGGAAAGTCGATGACAATTTTCAAAAGTCTATGACTAAAGAGCAATAATGAGAAATTATCGCTATTTGGCATGTGCGTGCACCTACTTGCACTTGAAATATGGAACTTTTTCAAGTGCTGTCATTATCGTCACAAATATCCGCGTGAACGGCCCTTAAAGGTTTAGGGTGGTAATTCAGTTTCGCATTTTAAAAAATACGGCCACAACTCATGTCTGCCCCCGTAATCACCAACCTGCTTGCATAAATAAACCCCAAACATTTCGAGTTTCCACAATATCGAACCAATTCCGTATACAGACAAAATGCAAAACAGTTTTACTCCAAAAGCTCAGAGATAAATTCCATTATCAGACACACATTCCACACACCAAAATGGACGTTTTTCCGTGCGCCAAGTGTCCACAAAATCGAAGGGAAATGGTCAGTTTTTTGGTTAATTGAAAGATGGTGGAAAAAGGCGGGGCCAATCATGCAGCACGTACTATCCAGAAAATCAGCCACATTTAATGGTATCAGAACGATTATTTTACATTTTTACACTGATGAATGTGTGCAGAACATCGACTGCGCAAAATTGTTGGCGGGTGGTACAAATCGGGAGGGAATCAAAAATTCCAATAATAACCCTCAAAAGGGGAAGTAAAGTGGATATTTCCGCATTTTTGAGCGGTATATAAATATTTACGTATACCGCAACATCCAAATGTGTAAAATGTGTAAAATGTTGTGCTAAATTCAAAGATATCCAGGGTGACTATTTTTTTATCAATAAACATTTTTTTAACTTTTCGTTATTTTTTGTTGAACTTTTTTTTGCCTTTGCTCACATCACACACAAACTCAATTTTTAATGCCATTTTGCGTAGCGGCTTCCTAGGTAGTGTAGAAAATGCATTGAAAAAGTGCGAGTACCCGGGTCGTTCGGAAAGTGTTGCACACTGTACCATACTGATTTAATTTGTAAATTGTTGGCCAGCACACTACAGACAGTTTTGTGTGGCACTGCGCTATGCCAAACAAGTCTTCATCATGTCATGCATTCAGAGCAAAATCACTAATAAAAATCAAAATATGTCTAATAATTCTAAAGTCATGGAAACATAATTTTGCATAGGATTCTAATACAAGATTCAGATTTCACTTTGGCAGCGGCCCAAAATTTTTATTTGTGTTGGGCTGTTGTTGCATATGGGAAGTTCCATTCCAAAAGTTCACAAGCGCCAAATCCATAAAAATCGAGTTAAGTGTGGATTTGACCTCCACATATAGTTTTTCACATTTTAGGAAAAAAATCAGCGTTATAGTCCATTTTGTTCCTGAGATACAGTGGTACCGATTTTCAAAAAAATCGCAATTTTCACATCAAAAGTTCACATGAAAGACCAGTCCCCTATGAAAAACAGGACTTTCACATCAAAATGCATAAATCCATCTCAGATCGCCGGAGTTTCATATCGAAGATGCACCTATCCAAAAAAAATTTCATTTCCAAAAATGCATGCGTGCTTCGGAGTGGTCGTGAAGAGGTGGCTAGAATTCCCATACAAAATAAAGTTTCATTTCCAAAAATGCATATGTGAATTTCCAAATATATTTTGCAATAAAAATCAAATATGTGTGTATATATTGATCTGAAAATATAGGGAGAGGTACTTTTAGACATGGGCTTTGCAGTCGTGGTATTCGTTTTTGCCTACGACGCACAGTTACGAAGTTATTTAACATTCAATTTTAAACGTCCATATTTGTTCCCACTTTCGGGCAATTTACAAAATCACACATAACTCCCTAAATATTTCCAGGCCAACAAAATTTGTTGTTACAAAAATTGTAGAAAAAAGTCCGATCTATCTGAAAAGTTCAATGCAAGCTTTGTCGCCCAAACATAGTGCCGTCGGGCCATCGTCAAACTTTAAAATGCGATTTTGAAAAATTGAAAATTGTGGATATATGCATTTTTGGAATGAAACTCCCAATATGTGTTAGCTCAACCATACATTGGATGGTGGAACAATGGTTTTTGGATGCTGTACCTTGGGGTTTCGGCTGGGCAGTAGTCACCACTCACCATCATATAACAACCACTACTTCTCAAGAAAAAACCATTGATACATTGATAATAATAAAAAAATGTGAATTTTCAACCTTTTTTGTATGCATGCCATTTATTTTGGTGGCATGGGAAGGTTTGGTTGGCATGGACATAGTGCACATATATAATTTTTGGACATAGTACAATGCTACTCCAGGTGTTTTTAATGAAAACAAATTAAGTAGAAAGTCATAGTTTGATTTTTTTCAAACAATAGATGGCCATGAATTATTCCAAATCTCACACAAAGCAACAAATGAATCATTAAGCCTTGATAAAATCCTAAGACCCACATATGATGATTATTACCAAGTATGGAGTGTGCACTACTTTTCTAACACCTGGTGTACTGAAATAGTTTTTTTTGTGCCCAGAAGTGTGACCTGGCCCACCATTTTGAAAATCACATTGAACTGTGTGAAATGGGACCGTGCTTAAAGTTGTTATGAAGTTGTCTCACCAGTGTGGTGGGAAGGTATTAAACAAATATTTCAGATATATAATTTTGTTGAAAATCGTCCTCTGATGGTGAATGGAAAAATGCATACCTTAAACTGTTTCATACACGTTTTAGAATTTCAAATACAGATACATGTTACATTGATTTTGTATCTGTACCGGAGACCCGGTGTGCAAAACTTTCAGAACGGCGAATATACACTTAGACGACCTTCCCACCACATAATAATTACTTTTCCTCAATTTTCACACCAACATAAAAGCCAAAAAGATTGCATCTACCGTATTTCCTCGGAATACCCCCAAGGGGTTTATTATGTCGCGAGCAAATTCTGTGGAGAAGGTAATTCAAGTGAGATTATTCAAGAGGGGTTATTATTTTGCAATGCTTAAAAAGAATTTTTATGCAATTCCGTCATTTTTATTGTTTATGTCTACGGAAGGTCTGTAACTATATATTGTAATTAGACAGAAACTCAATATAAGCTTTGTCCTAATGCAACTACAATACGTCATTGTTTATAACGTGTGTTCTGCTTAACACGGATAACCCAACAACTGCAGTGTTTGTCATTTACATTATCTTTACATTGGGAGGTATAAATATTTCGAGGGAATATTGTTCCCTAACTCACTCAGACTGGGGGGGGGGGGTAATTTCTAGGAGGGGTCAATGGGGTATTTCGAGGAAATACGGTATCTGATTTTATACTTAAAAAGCCAAAAATCTCCATTCGATCCAATAACAAAAACATGACAAATCGATCAAACGAAAAGCGGAAAACGAAAAACGCAATTTCCTGTGCATGGCCAATTTTTTTATGACGCCACAAAAACGTTTGGGCGTTAATTTTTTTAGCGTCGGCCGGCACTGAGTCGACGCCAAGCGCGTACATGATGCTGCAAGTGCATTATTCTGGCGGGTTACTGTTGCACACTTTTCGTGCTCTGGTGCGAAATTTAATTAGCCCGACATTTTTTCGGGCAGCCCGATTCGATGTAAATTGTTCACCTGGTAAATAGTTCAACTTGTGATACACAATGGTCCTACACACCCAGTTGTCTACAGAGATTTCAAAAAGTTTGGAGAACTCGCAAATCAGCTTTGAAAGCCTTTGAGTTTATCGGAATGAACTGTCAGTCAACTGCTGAGATTAAAGTGACGCATTCCGGTAAACTCAAATGCGTTCAAAGCTGATGCATGAGTTTTCCAAAAAAATTTTAATTTTGGTAAAAATGTGGTGTGGAAGTACAATTGATCCGCAGCATACTGGTGCCAGACACACACACTAGTTGACAGAGACTGTTTTGAAATCAATTTTAAATCGGTATTGATCCAATGGCCCTACACACACTAGTTTTCACCGTGACTTCGTGTGAAAACTGAAATTTTTTCAAATGCAAATTAAAAATCACGGTTGAATGATTTGATTTGATTTAAATTTGAGTTGAAATAAATGATAGTTTAACTTTGAAAATTTGAAAACTAAAACACATAAAGCATACAAAATGAGTAGGCTGGATGTCGCCATGTCGCCATTTCAGTTTTCACCATGACTGATGTGAAAACTGAAGTGGCCACATGGCCACATCCAGCCTACTCGTTTTGTATGCTATATGTGTTTTGTTTTCAAATTTTCAAATTTTAACTTTCATTAATTTAAATTCAAATTGAAATTAGATTAAATCATTCAACCGTGTTCATTAATTTGCATTTGAAAAATTTTCAGTTTTCACATCAGTCACGGTGAAAACTAGTGTGTGTAGGGCCATTTGGGCTTAACAGATGAACATAACTGATGCATTTCCACCTTTGCTAACCAGATTATTGGTTGACAACGTATCGACTGTCAACTGGCATGTGTAGCATAGACATAATTTGTAACAGACACGATGTATCGGGCTGTTTGAAAAAAGCTTGCCGTTTGCAAATTAAATATCGCACCTAGGACTTTAAGATACGGGACCAAACTTAAAAATTGCAATTGGACTGAGTCACTTGAAAATGAAGAATAGCGAAATTATCTATAGTTGAATTTAAATTAGTGGATAGCGAAAATTTGACCACCTTTTTGTAGTGATTTTTATCGAATTGTGTATAGAAAAAATTACGGCAACATTCAAACAATTATGGTGGATATAACCGTTTTAACTTTTAACCGTCTTATATTTTTGAATACCCCTTTCGTAAAAAAATTCGCATTTAATTTCCAGTGAAAATACATATTTATATCATCTCCAAAATACGAGGAGGCTTTTCGTCCAAGTTATAATACAAGGTTTTGGAAACAGATAAGAATACGAAAAATTAAGGAACGTTCCTACAGATTAGCAACTTTTTTCTTTCAAATCTTCTTAGATAATTTTTTCTATAAGTTATTTTCTCTTTTATGAGCCGCGAAAAAAGACTTATTTAATTTCCATCTCAATTTGAATATTCAAAAAAAAATACATTGTGCATCGTCAGGAGAAAATACAGAGGTGAAAAACGATTCAGGCTGTGCCATTATGACGGAAAAAGGTTTTACACATGTGCTGCCATTTAGACAACACTCAAAACAGGAAAAGTTGCCAAAATTCCACATGCAATCCAGTAGATTTTGGTAAAAAACGTGTAGGTGAAATCTCCAAAGCCCCCGAAACACAGACAGGGAATGAGATACAAAAATATTTAAAAAGTGAAAAGTGACAGTCCGCATGCAGAGAAATTGGGACGCAGACGTGCTAAAACTCGGAACTCGACTCGACCCGGAATTCTCAAAACCCGGATCGCGACTCGACCCGGAATTCTCAAAACCCGGCACGCGACTGGCAACAGTTTTCCAAGCATTTTAGTATTCAGCAGAACTCGGGTTGGGTCAGGTTTCGAGTCAAACATCGTTCTTCCGCTTTCAGTTACGCATGCCGCGTACGCCAAGAATGTGTGCGTTGTTTACGGGAAATAGGGCTGTATTGAGGCTTAGGGGGTTTTCCAAGACGACCGTGTAAAATGGCAAAAAAATTATAGACTTTATGTAGTATTTTTACTGGAAATTAGACATTTTTCATGCCATTTTTACGTGACTTTTGACATTTTGAATGAAATTAGACAGTTTACATATTTACCTTCTGACATTTTGAATGACATTAAGCATTTTACATGACTTTCGACATTTGAATGCCATTAGGCATTTGACATGACTTTTGACATTTGAATGCCATTAGACATTTTACAGTGTCTCGGAGTGGCAACACTTATCGGTAACAAGTTCACTTTATGTATCACTTGACTTGGCCCAAACCCAGGGGGGGGCACACACAAAAATGGCGCACACAAACACGCGTAGCCACCAGCAGTTGGGGGGGGGGTGGCGTGAAGGGGGGCACCTGCAGAGAGTCCGTGCTGCAGCGGCGGCTGGAGCAGCTGGCCAGCGTTGGCCCCCCCAGCCGCGTCCGGGGCGACCCCGTTGCCGACCGAGTTCTGTCTGAACAGCTCGCGGGTCACGCCCACGGTCTGCACCTTGCGCATCATGTACGCGCGCGCGCTCAGCCGCGCCGCCGCCCTGCCGCTGCCCGAGCCCGACGGGGCGCGCCAGGCGGGCGGCGTGGCGGGCGCTGCGCCGGGCGAGGGGCTGAGCGCCGGCCGCACCAAGGCACCTGCGCTGCCGCCGTGCTGCTGCGCCAGCGTGTTGCCGGCGAGCGTGGCGCCCGGCTGCAGCGACGGGCTGCCCCCCGCGGTGATGGGGCGGTGGCGCGGCGGCCGGCCCGGCCCCGTGGAGGGCGTCGACCCGCCGTCGCCCTGGTCGCCCGACCCGCCCGCCTGGTTGCTCTGAGTGGTGGTGCAGTCAGTGGGGGAGGGTGCGCAGGGCACTGCCCAGCTGCGGCCATGCGTGCATGTGGCTGGCGCACTGCCCGCCGTGTCCGCGCCACTACTTGACTGCGGCATCGCATCTCAACTAGGCCCACTGCTTGCCATTCAGATTTTAGTTCATGGGTCGCACAACCATTTTCATATGCATATACCAATATTTATTCCCTCTACCATAGTGCGGCATGTGCATTTGAGATTGTGCCGCGACCCGTCAACTAAAATGCAGACTAAAATCTGAATTGACATGCAAACTACCTAATTGACATTCAGTATTGCAGTGTGTCGCCATTGGCGGCCATCAAAAATTACTAGTTGACACACGTGTGTCAACTGGTCTGTGTCAACTCATATGTCGGCTCACGTGTCGCAAAGCCATCTTCCAATACGCTTGCCGTAATATTTTTATTTCAACATTGCCGCATGTGCATTTGGAGGTCGCTGTGCGACACGTGAAGCAGTTGAGTTGACACGTGCATCTGAGTTGACACAGACCAGTTGACACACGTGTGTCAACTAGTATATTGGCCGCAATTATCCCATTTGCGTACATGTAAAACGACCAACTACTTATTCAATCCTCCATCCAGCTTCATGCACACATCGCCCACAGTTCTACGATATTTAGCCATTTTTAATACACTAATAAAATAGTAAGCCAGCACGGGAAAGTTTTGAAAAAATATAATCAATCTTTGACGCTACTGAATAGGTTTCGCATAAAAGTGTGCTCGCGGCTGAAAAAACGCAATTACCGAGCGTAAGCTGGGCCCAATCCCGAAATGTGTCAAGTGAAAAATTGCAAACGATGAACCTACTCACACTATTACTATTGGCCCTACACACACTAGTTTTCACCGTGACCGATGTGAAAACTGAAATGGCCACATGGCCACATCCAGCCTACTCTTTTTGTATGCTATATGTGTTTTAGTTTTAAAAATTTTAAAGTTTAACTTTCATTAATTTTAATTCCACTTCAAATTAAATAAAATCATTCAACCGTGTCCATTACTCTGCATTTGAAAAAAATTCAGTTTTGCCACAAAGTCACGTTGAAAACTAGTGTGTGTAGGCACAATTAGTCTTCTTCCGGAATTTTAATTTTTTGTTGAAAACTCGTCAGCTTTGAACGTACCGGAAGCTTTGAAGCTTTCAGTTTACCGGAATATGCGCCAACAGTGCGTCACATTGTTCCGGTAAACTCAAATGCGCTCAAAGCTGAAATTAATTTGCCTAATTTTTTTCAAATTCCATCAGTAAACTAATGCGTGCGAGGCCAACATCCAACATTCTTACTGAATTCGTTTACGGCATTTGGGACAATACGCTCCACTTGACAGAAATTTGAAACTTTGCTATGAAATTCGTCACTTGACAGATTGGAGGATTTGGACCAGAAATACAGGGTGTATCATAGATTTATAAATACAACTCGTGAATCGTGGTAGCGGCAGGAAGTTGAAAACCTGATGCGTAAATACATGACCGGTGCCAATCCCAGACGTGTGTGCCAAAAAGCATGCAAAGTGTCAAAAGTCCTGGAAATTTTCATGACTTTTAAGATCTGGGATTGCCCCCGGGTGCATTTGCGTATGCAAATCCAGCATGAAAAAGCATCTCCACATCAAGATGCGAAGATTCTCTTGAAACTGAGGTTTTGAAAGATTTCAATGCGGTAAATAACTATGCAGAGTCGATTTTACACATGCAAATGCAGTGACAACTACATTATGCTGCGCACACTAGTTTACTGCATGTAAACTCGGATTTTGGTAAACTGATAATCGGCTTTGAAAGCATTTGAGTTGGGGAATCTACCAACTACTGCTGTCAAAAATGATTAATTATGGTAAACTCAAATGAGTCCAGAACAAATTTATCAGTTTCGGAAATTTCAACTAAATAGTGTGCTTTTGGGCACTTTTGCACAAGATTAAATAGACATACAGGCGTGAAGTGAACAGATGTGTAGGCAAATATAGTGGGTGATTATTCATGTTATGTATATAGTGATTAGTGAGCAAGCGATTTGTTGGCATGCAATAGAAAATAAATACATGCGGACACTGGCATAGGTATACAAAAATATTACACATACTTTAATGTTGACTGTGGTGGCATGGTGTCACATACATTTAATACGATCAAAATTTCAATGTATCCACCCAAACTACACAAATCTAGATAAATTATGTACAGGTACCATAATGGGGTACCCTTGCAGATGAAATTACATTAAGCTGGCCCAACAAGTTTTTATTGTGCCAACCGTCAAGGTATCACACGTTGCCAGATTGACCCTACATACACTAGTTGACAAGGGACACCAACTGTCAACTGGTTCCCATCCCAATTTAAAGCTTGCTCACTACGAACTTTTGTGGTACTTTTTACACATCTTTATACTTCATGTCGGCCTTGCACAT
>CAXIWS010000748.1:0-10882 GCA_964036195.1 Sphaerolaimus hirsutus | reverse complement strand
GGTTGATGATAGGGTTGGCACTTGATTTTTTTTATAAAATGGTGGAAACTGATCTTAATTTTTAAAAATCAAAAGGAAAAACTTAAATGGGGTGTCCATAAATTTCCATTCGGTCAGAGCGAAGCTGTTTCTGGGAGGGAAATGGAATTGTCGACTTCTTGCACTCTAGAACATTTTTGTATCCGCCCGCGTTGCGCCTGCCTTATGGGCAATTTATGGACTTGTCAATTTTTAGAATTAGCTGTCCACAGGCATCACAGCTGACGTATCACATTTCTTGCTATTTGTTCCCAACAAAAACGAAGACAAATGGTGGACTTGTCGACTTTTAGCCCGAAACTAAGTGGACTTGTCGACTTCTTGCTCGAAATTTTTGCATTTTCCCCTAAAATGCCCACACAGACCCCTCGAACGCTACCGAGAGCGCCACTGCAAAAAGCAACAGCAAGGACGTTGCCGCCGCTGTTAACTTGCCAAAGAAGAGGAACAGCGTGGAAACGGACAAAAAGCTGAATAACAGCAAGGACGGTCAGTTGTTTTTAGGGATGGAAGAGTATTTTTCTACGACCCCGTTTTTTAAAAAAAACACTATTTTTTGTAAATAAAATGTTTTTAAACCCTTGAAAAAAGCCGGCCGTCCCTAGTTGTTTTGTTCGATATATACTGTCAGATTATCGTATTTTGGTCACAAATTGATTGTGTGACGACAACACAGCTGGTCCAATCGGCGCAACTGCCAACAGCAACTCTGATGTGACATAATTATAACTATTCTTATTTGGTCACTGATTGATTTTGTGTGACGACAACGCAGCGGCCACCACGAGCACTAAGGGTGGCACAGGCAGCAAATCTGGCCGCAAGTCCAGCACCCGCAAGTCCAGCACCCGCAAGTCCAGCACCTCTACGATGACGGAGTGCAAGAGTGGCGACAAGAAGGCAAGAAAAGACAACCCCAATCAGTTTTTTTAATCAACTGTGAGACCGCATTCCTTTATCTGTTTGTTTTTTGTTTGCGCTTTAGTGACACTTTTTGCTTAGCACTTAGTACAGAAAGCGCCTCCTATAAACGGTATACTATTCACGGTATATATTTACCATTCACATTTGAGGCCTCTACTTCTAAAAGTCTACAAGTCCACAAAGTGTGATTTAGAGTAAATCGCATTTTAAGTTTCGGACCCAATTCCAGGCCCGGTGCGTGTCCAATTTGGCTCTCATGCTTTCCATTAAGTTCCATATGTTGACAATAAAGTGTCAAATTTTCAGCCCCTGCTCTCAACGTATATGTGAAAAATGGGGTGTCCATTGCCCCTGCTCTCAACGTACATATACCGTATTACCTCGAATTATCTCCCCCTCATATTTTGGCCTCAATTGCATTTTTCCATGTCAACACCTTCCCGATCAAGTCCGGCCCTCCATTTTTTATTATACTTCTGACGTCCTATCTCCAGTTCTAGGACATGCCAGAAGCTGAAACTTGGGGTAGATATTATCGCAACCCCCCTCTACTTCGCTTGAATTCGCTTCGCTGGTGTTCACAATGCACAGCGATCATGCAAAGTAGAGGGGGGTTGCGCCAATATCTACCCCAAGTTTCAGCTTCTGACGCGTCCTAGAACTGGAGATAGGACGTCAGAAGTAAAATAAAAAATGGGGGGCCGGACTTGATCGGGAAGGTGTTTATTTACAATGCAGCCATGGAGAGGGCGGGCGATGATGGTGCGATGATTTGGGGGGGGGGTGTTTAGGGGATAGTAGCCCAAAATGCCTCGTGCTACATGCGGACCGCGTTTACATGCATAATAGGCATCGGCCGCTCGGGTGTGTCCACCGCTGTCCGGGTGCCGCGTGCAGATGCGCTGCCCACTACACGAATTCCGAAAAAGAAAAAAACCTGCCGATGACATTTTTACATGCCATCTGACTAGCCCTCTTTCAGACCCCCAGACAAAATGAGAAATAGCGTGATGCCGAAGAAAATTGTTTTTGTTGGTGAACATTGTTTGTCCATTCTTGCTCAATATCTCTGTTGTATGTGTTTTTCCACTAGTTATACAATGGGCCAAATTCAATAAGCAGCCGCGCCCGACAAATGAAATTCGTCAATGAAAATACAAAACCTCCGGACAAAACTAAAAAAGAGTAAATTGGCCGGTTGCCATGGAATTCTTCCATGGCCATTTTGAGTGATTTTTCGATAAAGTCGATGTCACAATGACATGGAAAACATTGCGAATAGTCGTTTTTCCCAATTTCATCAATCGAAATCCATAAAAATTTGCATACAAGTGGATATATCGACGAATTCAATTTGTCGGGCGTGCCTGGTGCGCCTGCCTGCCTAATTAAATTTGGCCCAATGTGTTTTTACCAGTCACTTGTTTATCTGCTTTACACGGCTTTACACGTTTTAGTGCAAATTGTTGTTTGTTCGTTCTCGTTCTTTTCTAGTTTTTTCTCATTAGCTTGTTTTTTTACTGTGGATGTTCTTTGGATTTCTAGCATGTTTTTTAGAAATGTTTTCTTTTTGGTATGAAAACATGTTTTCTCTTTGGCATGAAAAAATGAATATCTAGGATGTAACTGGGGAGTTTCATTCTAAAAATGCATTTATCCAAGTTTTTCGATTTTTCAAAATAGCATTTTTAAGTTTGACGCTGGCCCGACGGCGCTATGTTTGGGGGACAACGCTTGCCCCACACTTTTCAGATAGATCCGACATTTCTCTACAATTTTTGTAATCCGGGGAATATTTGGGGAGTTATGTGAGATTTTGTAAGTCACCAAAAATTGGGAACAAATCTGAACATTTGAAATTAAATGTTAAATAACTTCTTCACGGTGCATCGTAGGATAAAACTAATCACATCACTGCAAAGCCCGTGTCAAAAAGTACCTCTACCTAAATTTTCAGATGAATAGGTATATGCACGCATATTTGATTTATAGTGCAAAATAGATTTGGAAATTCACGTATGCATTTTTGGAAATGAAACTTTTTTTGTATGGGAATTCCGGCCAGCTCTTCGCGGCCGCGCCGAAGCACGCGTGCATTTTTGGAATTGAAACTTTTTTTGGATATGTGCACTTATGAAACTCCGGTGGTCCGAGATAGATATGTGCACTTACGAAATGAAAGTCCTGTTTTTCATATATGTGAAAATTGTGATTTTTCTGAAAAACGGTACCACTGTATCACGGGAACGAAATGGACGATTTTTCTGGATTTGGCGCTTGTGAACTTTTACAATGCAACTCCCCAACTAGGTCTCGTTCCTTTGTGGTCTTGCAAACTTCACAACATCCGCTGTCAAGGACGTATCCAGGGTGTAATGTAAAGACTTTGCGCGCTATGGTTGTTAAAATGTGGTTCTAGAACCGCGTTTCCCCGCCTATGCAATTATAGTATTTTCAAGGCATACTGAAATACTGATGACATTGCATAAGTGATATTTACATTGCATAAGTGATATTTACACAATACGTGAATGGAGCAGAGTTGTTAAAATACCGGTATTTTTGGAAAGCGTAAGCGTAAGCGTAAATACACTTTCCCAATTTTGAGTATGGATACTGTAAGCGTAAGGTATTTTTAAAATACCTAGGAAAGCGTAAAATAAAGCGTAAGCGTAAATTTTTTTTAAGAGAGTGCTCCTGGCGTTGATCATCGTAAAATACTCTTGCTTTCACATTTAGATCAATGTATCACAGATTCTGTCCATTTTTGCTCAGTTAATTCTTTTCAAAACAAGATCTCGGTGACATTTTTCGGTCGTTCATTTGGTAGTCTGCCCTCGTAGCAATTCATGAGCAGCGACACTTATATCATATTCTAACTCGGATTTCGCGCTGTCGACGTCAACAACATCGTCGTCGGAATCCATTTTCTGTCCCAAAATCACTAATCTAACGCCACGGTATTGCTTGACGACACAATATTGACCAGACATAAATATTGGTGCCACACACGCTGGATATCGACTGTTTCCGTGTCAACTCGATTTTAGTTCAATTTAGGTCGCAGGACAATTTTCAAGTGCACGTGCGGCAAAGTCGAAGATAAATTTATATGGACAGGTGCATTTGAACATGGGTTCGCAGCCCATAAACGCAAAATTTACGAAAAACTGTTGGCACTGGTCCAACAGTTTTTCATAAATTTTTAGTTTATCGGCTGCGAAATTATGTTCAAAAGCACATGACTATATAAATTCCTCTTAGACTTTGCCGCACGTTCACTAAAAATCGTCCTGCTACCTAAATTGAACTAAAATCGAGTTGACACCGAAACAGTTGACATCCAGCGTGTGTGGTGCCTTTGCTACACAATTTATACATGTGCCGCTATTTCCAGTGCAATACTGCGCACACGCAGTCTCTATTTTTTTGTATTTTTTCATTTTCTTTTTTGTAGTTTTACACTTTTTCAAAAGCGTAAAACTGGGTCATGTGGAAAGCTTTTTTACGCTTTTAGTATCCGGGTAATTTGGCCAGGAAAGCGTAACAAAGCGTAAGGGTATTTTACGAAAGCGTAAGCGTAAGCGTAAGTATAAATACCCATTTACCCGGGTATTTCGGGTAAGCGTAAATACGCTTTCGCAACTCTGGAATGGAGCTAGATGTTTTATCCATCGAATTCACGTTTTTGACTACTCACGATCAGGGTTGGCGAAATCGAATAAAGAATACAGAAAAAAAGAATAATAAAATGGAAAATTGCAAAATACAAAAAAAATCATATTTTTGTAAAATTGTATAAAAATTCATACCGTATTACCTCAAAATACCCCCAGGGGGTTTATTATTTCGCCAGCAAAATTTGAGGGGGGATAATTCGAGGGGTGTTTAATTTTTGTTAAACGAACCCTGTTCACGATTACATTTTGCTTAGAAGGGGTGATTGCTATTACTAAACTGTTGATATCTTGAATGGCAAGTTATAACAAAAGAGCGAGCACAATATGGAGTATTTATCACTCCTACGTAGGAGTAGGGTTCAAACGGGATCCCGATCCCGATCCTGGATCCCGTGAAATACCGGGATTTAGCAGTCCCTAGCAGGATTTAACATTTTTGCGTGCAAAAACGTGAACGCAAACCCCCAGCGTCCATTTTATGTCACTTTTCTGGCATCCAATAGTGTTTTGAGACCTTTATGAACAACTGAATGCCAGAACAGTGACGAAAATCTCTATCCCTAGACCCCCATCCCGAAAAATGCCAATCCCGATCCCGTGACCCCAATCCCGATCCCGAAATCTCAAAATACCAATCCCGATCCCGATCCCGAAATCTCAAAAAGTGGATCCCGATCCCGATCCCAAAAAGTCAATCCCGTTTGAACCCTACGTAAGAGCACTTAAAACACATAACATAAGCGACTTTTTATAAGTGTACGTACCACAAAACACATTGTTTTTTTCCTTACTTGTCCAACAAAAAGAGATAGAAACAGTGTAACTTGGTATGGCAGCGGGTCGCATTATTTTAGCATGTGAGAGATTCTCCCCACTCACTCGAGAATGGTTTAAACACACCGAAATTACGGAGAAATAGACGAAAAATAAGACAACTACCGTATTACCTCTAATATAAGGCATCCCTCTAATATAAGGTACCCTCTAATATAAGGTATAACTTTTGGCCATTTTGAACGCGACGAAATAAATATAAGGCACCCTCTAATATAAGGCATACCTCTAAAAAGGCACAGCTGGCTGGGTGCCAAAACGCGCAAAATAATACAGACGGTTGCCAAACATGGCGGAAAATGATGAAAATGGTGCCGAAAAGCACTGCGATAACTCTTTGTCGACTTCCGCCACTGAAAAATGTGTCAGAATACACCGGCAATATTCACTCAAAGAGAAACTTTGAATTGTTGACCAGACAAAAATCTGGTGAAAAAAATTGAAGGTACCCTCTAATATAAGGTACCCTCTAATATAAGGTATAACTTTTGGCTCTAAAAATCTGACGAAAATAATATAAGGTATACCTTATATTAGAGGTAATACGGTATGTTAGGAATGGTAAAAAAATATGTTTTAACGACCATTAAAAAACAATTAAAACGTTGTTTTTTTTAAAACACTTTTTTTAAAGCTCCCAAATATGGTATATCTTGAATGGCAAGTTATAACAAAATAGCGAGCACAATATGGAGTATTTATCACTCCTACGTAGGAGTAGGGTTCAAACGGGATCCCGATCCCGATCCTGGATCCCGTGAAATTCCGGGATTTAGCAGTCCCTAGCAGGATTTAACATTTTTGCGTGCAAAAACGTGAACGCAAACCCCCAGCGTCCATTTTATGTCACTTTTCTGGCATCCAATAGTGTTTTGAGACCTTTATGAACAACTGAATGCCAGAACAGTGACGAAAATCTCTATCCCTAGACCCCCATCCCGAAAAATGCCAATCCCGATCCCGTGACCCCAATCCCGATCCCGAAATCTCAAAATACCAATCCCGATCCCGATCCCGAAATCTCAAAAAGTGGATCCCGATCCCGATCCCGAAAAGTCAATCCCGTTTGAACCCTACGTAAGAGCACTTAAAACACATAACATAAGCGACTTTTTATAAGTGTACCACAAAACACATTGTTTTTTTCCTTACTTGTCCAACAAAAAGAGATAGAAACAGTGTACTTGGTATGGCAGCGGGTCGCATTATTTTAGCATGTGAGAGATTCTCCCCACTCACTCGAGAATGGTTTAAACACACCGAAATTACGGAGAAATAGACGAAAAATAAGACAACTATGTTAGGGATGGTAAAAAAATATTTTTTAACGACCGTTAAAAAACAATTAAAACGTTTTTTTTTTAAAACACCTTTTTTTAAAGCTCCCAAATATGGTTATGAGGCAACATATACAGGTATATCAGAGTACAAAGTACAGTCACCTTGTGATGTTATATATAGTCATATAATGGCTGTGGAGCCATGGGATATAGGTACCGTATTTCCTCGAAATACCCCCCGGGGGGTGATTGTTTCATAGTGGTCCCGAGAGGGGGGGTTAAACGAGGGGGGTGGTTATTATTTCACAAGAAAATTTTTGAAAACCAAGTACGAAATTGTCGTCTGAAACGTACGCAGACGTCGAAAAATTCAACAAAAACCGCCATTTATAAGGTTCTGTAGACTAATATTAGTATGTAGGTGGTATGTACACTGTTCTAACGTGACACCGACATTGTTTTAACGTGTGTTCCGCAGTACACAGAACATAAACTACAGTTATTGTCATGTACGTTCCCTTTACACTCAATTTGGGGGGGGGGGTATTTCGAGGGGGGGTGATTGTTTCATAGTGGTCTCGAGAGGGGGGGGGGGTATATCGAGTAAATACGGTAGTTATAAATGGTGATTTCTGTCAAAAATATCCGTTTTTTTGTCAACTCGTTACGTATATCGCCTTTTGTCAAATGTTTGTTGCGTTAAGTGAAATTGGGCATGGAATAGTGCTTAAATTGTACCTATGCACTAGGTATTTTGTGGATTGTTTTTTTTTGAGATTTCAGGATCGGGATTGGCTTTTTGATGTTTCGGGATCGGGGTCTGGATCGGGATTGACCTTTCTGGATCGGGATCGGGATTGGCGTTTTTTCGGGCTCGACATTTAGGTCTAAAGAACTCATTTAGGCACTGCGCAATGGGCTGCCTAGCATTGCCTGAAATTGCGCGCTTGCGCGCAAAAAATGGCAAAATACCTAATGCTTAGTACAAATTTTTTTGACTGATGTTTAAAAAAAATGCGTGTTTTTTTAATAAAACGGTTTAAAAAAACATCGGCCATCCCTAAACTATGTGCTGGCGGCGCTACGAATTACATCGATAAAACGTCACACGAAAAAAGTTTTCAAAATACAACATTCATAATTTCACTTCAGCGGAGAGCTGACGTCGCACAGACGTCCGTAGATTTCATCAAAATCCTCACAGAATAGGGTTGGGACGATATGACTTTTCGATATCGATATTCGATATTTTTTTCTGAAACTCGATATTCGATATACCGCATTTTTTAATATTTACCGTATTGACATTAAATATGCCAATTTTTTGATGACAATTAACACGATGTTTTGAACTTTTTTGCGCGCAAGCGCGCAAATTTCACAGCACTGTTTTCCTGATTTGAAGCCCTTTCATTTCATTGATATACGTCATGATTTACATAAGTATAATGTGTTTATAAAATCAAGCCATGTGCTTCAACACGCTCTTAAGGTGTAAAGTTCACTTACTTTTAGCAATTTTTCACCCACTTTTAGTAATTTTTCACCCACATTTATCAAATCATAAAGTGTCATGTACTTGCCATTTTGGCAGGCATTTCCCCTGACTTTTCACACTTTACATGACCGTTGACATTTTACAGAACCCATTTTCACTTCCAGACCCTGTAAAAAGCCGTGTAAAATGTCATGCAAAATGGCGACTGAATGTCGACCAACTGCTTTGGACCCAGTTGCCACTCCCAGACCCTGTAAAGAGCCCTGTAAAATGTCATCCAAAGTGTCAAATGTCATGGTAAATGCCCTGCAAAATGACAACTATTCACAGTTCTGGTATTTACTGTAGCACTCCTAAATAAATACCAGTTGAGCATTTAATGGCACTTTAGCAGCTTTGTGTAATAAAACCTATATTTCGCGGGTTTGAAAAAACTTAGCTTTTTAGCAGGGCAAATCACAGGGATCTCCTAGGGGGGGGGGCGCTGCCCCCCCAAATCGGCCACCTATCTATCTATCCCGGAGGCCGCTCAGCTATCTATCTATCCCGAGGCAAATTTTTTGGCTACTACCCCCAAAGATCCCCCCCCCCAAATCGCTAACTATTCACAGCGTATTTACTATAGCACTCCTTTTAAATAAATACCATTGACAATTTTATGGCATTTCATGGCACTTTAGCAGCTATATTTCGCAGGTCGTATAAAGTGTAGCTGCGATGTAAATATGTGGGGGGCGGCAATTCAGCGCCCCTGTCGGACACGTCGTGCGATACTGACTGACGTGTCCGAAGGGGCGCTTGATTGCCCCCTCCCCATGAAGATATTAGGTAGGTTGGTAGATAGTATATAGATAGACGATTGTTTCCCTGTTGGGGCGGGCCATTCAGGGCCCCTAATCCGCCTAATAGTATATCTATAAGCAAATAAATATATTTATATCTGCCGGAATGGACCACGCATACTGGGCTTGAGATTTATATTTAAATCTCATCTCAAGCCCAATATGCGTGGTCCTTTCCGCAGCGAGTTGGCAAGTAAGAGCATCGAATGGTGCCAGCGTAGCAATGATATAGATATTGGTATAGATTCCAAGTGGAAAATCAGCCGCTGTCCCCACACCGCACGACGCTCTTGTATCGCGACAAGGGGACCTGAATTGCCCCCCCCCCCAAAAGGGAAACAATCGGCGATACAATGAGCGTCGCGTCGGTTCGGACTAGACAGCATACACACTTCATTTATATTAGTATACATATTAGGTAGATTAGTATAAATATAATATTTTAGGAAATCGCCTTAAACCACCATCTCTATATCCACTACTTCAATAATGTCCTGAAACATACATTTGACGGGTTTTGCAAATTCATCTAAGCAAAGTATGATTCAATAATATTTCCTACCAGGGACGTAGCCAGGATTTTTGAGCGGGGGGGGCGGATTGTATACGGAGCCCGGCGAACGGGGGGGGCGGCGCCCCCCCCCTAAAATTTTACCCATGTTGTAGGGGAATGGCGCCATGGCGCTGGCGCCATTCGTAGGGAATATGGAATATCGAAAAAATGGTCGATATTCGATATTTTTTCAAAATTTTCGATATCGATATTCAATATGAAAAATAGTCGATATCCGATATTCGATACGATATATCGTCCCAACCCTATCACAGAACACAACCATTTGCACTTTTGTGAAGCCCTTTTCTCCTGGGCGAACCATCCACATGACGGACAGCCTGGTGCCCGACATGTTCGACATCAGGATGCGGACCTTCTTGTCCATTTGTGTGGTATCGGTGTCGCTTAGCACCACGAACTCGAGCGTGCCGTTTGGGGGGATGCCCTGGCTGCCTGTGTAGCAGTATGGATCGATTTATTTATATTTTTGTGACAGTTGTACTTCAGAGCGATAGACCGCAAATCCTCGAATAAGACCCCCCCCTTGAATAACTCCCCCCTGTTGGCGAGGTGAGGAAAAAATAACACCCCCCTTGAATAACTTCCCCCTCCTGAATAACTCCCCATGTATATGAAAAGGATACAATACAAAATACATAAGAATATAAGCCAACGGCAGCAATAAAATAAATCCCCTTTTAATAATAAATAAATAAAAGGATTTAGGGTATTTGTATTCCCGGAACTTTTACGGTCGTTAAGACGGCCAATTTTATAGCACAAGTTTACAAATGCACGGGTTTCGTAATCTTTCTGAATGTATGTATATTCTTTTTTACAGAAATAAAAAATTTAAAATGCATATACCGTATTTCCTCGAAATACCCCCCCCCCCCTCAAAATTGGCACTATGAATTTGTGGTCCAGGAAATGCATAACATACGTTCAAAACACTTACGTTATAACATCGTTTATACCATCTACATCCTTTTAAAAAACTGTAAAAACTTATAAATGGTGGTTATTGTTGCATTTTTCACGTTTTCCTCTCAAAATGCAGGAAATACGGTAGTCATTCAATCAACCTGTTTACTTACCATTGCGTCCATTCTGGTCAATTTCGAGTCCGGGAGGGAATCCTCCCATGTTCATCTCAATCTCCTTGCAGTAAGGCATCAATTTTTCATTCACCTCGATTTTCTCGATCAAGTGTTGCCCGCAGTGGCCGC
>CAXIWS010000747.1:0-12834 GCA_964036195.1 Sphaerolaimus hirsutus | reverse complement strand
TGAAATTTGCTAAACTACTAATTGATTTTGCATTTAAATGTGGTATAATTTTAAACATAGAATAAATTTCCTGAGAAAACTTCATAAATGCCTCTTCTAAAATTTCTACATCATTCTTTATATATAAATAACAGGTTTTTTTTACATCAAAAACATCATTTTTATTTTCATAGTACCATTTTAAAAATTCGTCCTGTTGTTTTTTTTTCATATTTTGCATCCCATAAAATTTAGGTTCAGGTAGTGAATCATAATATTTAAATATATTATCTTTGTTTATAAATAAATGTGGGTGAAATCCCTTTAATGTTTTACATTTAAACGCTTTTCCCAATTCAGCCAAAGACATGGGAAAATATTTGAGACTACACATGAAACTTAAACATTTATTTACCCTCATATAAAAAATACGCTTACCATTACTTATTACCAACTTAGGTATTATACTATTTTTAATTATTATAGATAATATTTCACACAAATCAAAACTCAGATTATGAGCAATTACGGTTACATTAGAATTAAATTTAAAATCCATAACATAGAAATAAAATTCTTCAATAGCATTTAAACCATAAAAGAATTTTTTTGCATTTTCACATACAAAACAGGGATTAGAAGTAAAAAAACATTTTTTACATCTACGTGTAGAATACACGGCATATGTTTTGTGTAATTTTTTTTAAATCAAATTTTCCGCCCTTTTCTCAAAATTCACTTCATTTATAGTTACATTTTCCTCAGAAGGTTGCATAAATGTTTCAGTGTCATAAAATATTAGCTGAAAATCTTTGTCGGGAGAAGTTTCCTCATATGGAATAGGTTTTTGAAAAAAACACTCATACTGATGACGTCTAAAAGATTGATCCAAAGAGACAAGTTTATGACAATAATAACACTTTGTAAAACCACAAATTTTATGATTTTTTCCCAAAATAATTTTTCTTTGACATTTTGTACAAATTTGAACAGCCTGACAAACAGTCAACTCTTGTCTATTATCTAAATCGTTTTCATCCAATTCAATTTCCCTTTCAAAGTCTAAGAATTGAGTTTCATTATACAGTTCGTCTTCATTATTTAACAAGTTTTCATCTAAATGTATTTGCTTTAAATTCGATTTTTTAAATTGTGGAAAAATATTTACCAAGTGATTTTGGTAACAAGTTTTCGAGTAAAATTTCCGTTGACAAATTTCACATAAAATAGGTTTATCTCTTAAATCAAATCTACATAATTTTGATGAATAACACATGGGGCAATAACCTTTTCCACATCTACAAAATTGATTTCTATTGTACAAAAAAGTTGAACAACAATCTGTAACAGCATACGCATTTGCAACATTAGATATAGATTTTATTAATGCCACATGTTCACCATAATATAATAAATCAATCCAAACAACACTTTTACCCGGTTTTTCTGGATACTTAAATGATAAATTTAAGCCACCATCATCAAAAATCCAAACACGAGTACCAAAATACATTTTTTTCATTTTTGGTTCTAATTTATTCAAAGCATTAACCAAAAATTTCAACTCTTTATTCATATCATTAGACTTACCGTAACCATATGCTTTAGCAAAATCCAAAAAACCATTCATTTCTCTCTCTAAATTATTATATTTCCCAACCCTAGATCGTCGCAAAATTCGTCTCAAATATTTTGGTTTTTTTGTTATTTTAGATATGACATGATAGCGTCCTACATATAAGGCTGTTGCTAGACATTTATCCTTCAAATTGGCACCACTCAACTCTGGTGGATTGAAAATACATTTATAGTGTTTCAGTCTCTTCTCAACACTTGATATTAATTTGAATTTACCAGTAAATCCATTTGCGACATTTACATTTTTTTCTACAGTAGTTACATGGACAAAAAACCCATTCAATAATGAATGCTCTTCAAGAGCTTCAGATTGAAAAATTAATTCAACTTTGTTTAAAATTGACGAAATTGAAAAATTTCTAATATCTGTAATTTTAGTTAAAATATAGCCCTTATCGAATGCCTTACTCATAATTTTAACACCCGCATACATTCTACGTTTACTTTCATCCGTCTCAGATAGACAATCTTGAAATACTTTTTTCATGCATTTTGTTAATACATATTCTAAAAATGAAATTGGTTCAGAAATTTTTTCGCTTAAATTTTGTACAAACTTGACATCATATACGAAATATTTAACCAGAAATTTACCATTTTCTTCTTTATACGGTTCCATAATTTCAAAATATTCCTTCCATTCAGGATTATCCTGTTCAAATTCATTAATATTTTTTTCAAAAAAATTATACTGGTCCTCAATAGATAAGTCATCATCCTCATCAACTTCATTAACAGTTTCATCATAATCTTCGAAATCTTCGGGTATCACTTCATCGTTTTTTGTACTTTCGATTTCAAAATCATCAGGTTCTGAATCACGCAATTGATATTCAATAGGCTCCACATCAAAAGTAGGGTCTATTTCACCCATATTCTCACACGTTTCCAAAAATAACTTTTGAAGGAAACAGTTAGTAGACTGAAAGATGTGTGGAAAACTGTCTTCTTATAGTGGAAAAATGAGTGGGCGTGTCCAAAAAAATCACTTGCATTTTCGAGAATCACTATACTTTTGTACACGTTACGTATCTTTGAATCGCATAAAATTTGGAAATGTTTACAAAAATCAAAAATGTGTCCTAAAAATTGAAAATTTGTTTATATAAAACAATAATGTAATACGTGAATTAGTCCCACACTCAGAGTATAAAACCTTGCCCAGAAATGAGAATTTTCATTCAGTCACCAAATCAAAATATCGTACAAATCGATACACAGTGTCTACATTACTGAGACAACTTTCAGAGACAACTTTCAAAGTTGTGAGTTTATATATTTTTATTTTTATTTATTTTAATTTAATTTAATTCATATTACAGTATTGAATTCAACTACATGGAACAAAATACAAAATATATTAATATTGATATTGAGCTATTAACATTACCTAGTTATATTTATGTACATTCACGAATTTCTGGCAAAGCATTCTACAATTTATTCATAAATAATAAAAAAGAAATCATTCATAATATATTTAAACTTGAAAAAATTTCTAAAAAAATGCCAATATGTCGACTTATTGCATTAATAAGGGATCAATGTAACATTTTACCTAGATCATTAAAACTGGACTTACTTTTAAATACACATTTTTTAAAAATATCAGTTGAAAAACTTTTTAAAAAATTCAATTGTGCGTTTATGGAAAATACAATAAAAATACGAGCATTTCATTACATTGAGAAGAAAAATGCATTTTCTAATACTCAAATAGCATTCCTTTCAATATGGCTTACAAATTTAAATATATGTCTGAATAGAAAGGATCCAATTTTTATATTTATGCCTAATTGTGAACTTACAGATTCACTAGAATCTATTTCTACTGATTGAATAATGGGAAACTATATAACTAAAAATAATAATACTAGTGATAATCTAAAAATTAAAATACTAGAAAATATAAATGAAAAAGATTTCATCTACATTGTGAAATTTTTTTGGATGCCACACTATATGGACAAATATAATACTGAACGACATATCAATTGTTGGCTACAAAATAAAGACCATTATTTACCACTGGATGAAAAAAGTTTCAAAACTAAACAGGATGCATTAAACTACGCACACATGAAATATAGTGATACATCAGACAGCATGATACATTATTTTATCGTTTACAAGTTACGTGTCGATACAGTCGAAATTTGTAATTACTTTTAGGTACACAATATGAGTGACAATAAAGATGGAAAGATTGAAATTAAAAAGAGAAAAAAAGAAAAAAGTCCAATGGATGTACAAAAGTGGACATATAGAAAAATATTATTTGAGCGTGGATTCAAAACATATCTACGAAATAAAAAAATTTTGGAACCGCACTATGCGTTCTTTTTTCTAACGATTGATTGGAAAAAAAATTACAAAGCTAATTTAACAAAAAAAGAAAAACTTAAAATATATGAAGAAATTTTTAATAAATCAAAAATGGAAATATTTCCCAACAAAACTTTAGCTATAAATGAATATGTTAAAAAATTTGAAAATAAAAATTTTGATAAATTTGAAAGTCATTATATATTATGTATAAAAATACCTATTAAAAAGAAAATAGATTTACTTGAAATAGAAAATATAGATGAATTCCAAAAGATTATAAATAAAGAAAAAAATAATACAGGAACAATAACTCACAAGGAGTGCCAGTGAACGAATTTATCAGTGAAGTGTACGGTGTAGAATGACAGAATTGCAATGTGAATTGATGACAGAGAATGCATATATACCTGAAAAGGGAACTGGAAATTCAGTAGGATTTGACCTCCGCAGTGCGTATGATTATGTGATTGCACCAAAAGAAAAAACTGTTTGTAAAACAGATCTACGTATAAAAATACCACATGGTTGTTATGGTCGCTTAGCTTCACGTAGCGGTCTTTCATTCGCATTCAACTTGGAAGTGGGAGGTGGTGTGATTGATAGAGACTATACGGGAAATATAACAGTGATAATATATAATCATGGATACTGTACATATCACATTAGGGCTGGTGATCGCATAGCTCAATTAATTTGTGAACGTGCCGCATATCCAAAACTCAAAATTGTAGATGATATAAACAATAAAATGATTACTCGTTTTTCTGAAGGACTAGGATCTACAGGAATTTAATGTGATTCACATTGTTATTATGTCGTTGTTCAACTGTTGTTATTACGTTAAATAAATTACATTGAACAATTGAGTGTCCATTATTTGATGAAACCAAAAAGCTATCCTGCGGTCCAAGATAAGGTACTCACTACTTTTGTCATTTCACTTTTGCTGATTTTCTTTGCAATTCACTTCTCACTTCTCTTTTTACATGCCATTTGACTTGACTTTAGACTTGACATTGATAACTTGACATTTGACTTGATATTAAATCACTTGACATTTCACTTGACATTTGACTTGACATTTACCACTTGAAATTTGACTTGACATATGACTTGTTATTTGACTTGACTTGAAATTTGTCACTTGACATTTGACATGACATTTATCAGTTGACATTTAACTTGACTTTTGACATGACATTTATCAGTTGACATTAAACTTGACATTTGACATGACATTTGACATGACATTTATCACTTGACATTAAAATTGACATTAAACTTGACATTTGACTTGACATTTCACTTGAAATTTGTTACTTGACATTTCATTTGAAATTTATCACTTGGCATTTGACTTGACATTTCAATTCAAAGTTATCACTTTATATTCACTTTGACATTTATCACTTGACATTTGACTTGACTTGACTTTAGACTTGACCTTTATAACTTGACATTTGACTTGATATTTGATCAGTTGACATTAAACTTTACATTTGACTTGACATTTATCACTTGAAATTTGACTTGACATTTATCACTTGAAATTTGACTTGACATATGACTTGATATTTGACTTGACATTTATGAGTTGACATTACACTTGACATTTCACTTGAAATTTGTCACTTGACATTTGACATTTGACTTGACATTTGACATGACATTTCACTAAAAATTTATCACTTTACATTTGACTTGACATTTGACATGACATTTATAACTTGACATTAAACTTGACATTTCAATTGAAATTTATCAGTTGACATTTGACTTGACAGTTATCACTTGAAATTTAAATTGATATTTTATCACTTGATATTTTATAACTTCACATCTATCACTTGACATTTATCACTTGACATTTATCAATTGACATTTATCAATTGACATTTGTCTTGATATTTATTACTTGACATTGAACTTGACATTTCACTTGACATTTATCACTTGACATCTATAATTTGACATTTATCACTTGACATTTCACTTGAAATCTACCACTTAACATTTATTACTTGATATTTGACTTGATATTTTATCACTTAATATTTTAGCACTTGACATCTATCATTTGACATTTATCACTTGACATTTTGCCTGACATTTATTGCTTGACATTTATCACTTGACGTTTGACTTGACATTTATAACTTGACATTTGACTTGACATTAACCACTAGACATTTATGACCTGATAGTAATCACCATGCAAGGTCACATGCTCAGTATCACATCAAGCAGTAGTTCAGGCATGTTTGCGCATATTACACAAAATAAGCAAACTTGAATAACTTTTGTAAATCTGTACCAAAATCGCCAAAAATTAGCTCATTCGAAAGCTCTAGTCATGACGCACACCAACAAATTTTTTTTATTGCCGCATTTGTATTCAAATTTTAAATTTATCGAGGTTTGAAAATTTCAAACAGATCCCGTCCCAAAGTGGGCGGAGCCTGTGACAAAAATTCCCAAAAATAAGAAATGGCATCATATGCTCTTTCATATGAGCCATCAACAATGAAAATCGGTCGTGTTTCAAGGAAGTTATTGCAGTTTGAAGATTGTCGGGAGAACAAGAAGAACAACAACAACAACAAGAACGACAACAACACTACTTGAAAAAGAAAATCCGTAATAACTTCCTCCGAACTCAACCGTTGTATGTGAAAATTTGCATGGTGGTACTTTTCGACACGGGCTTTTTAATGGTGCAGTCTGTTCTGCACTAGCGCATTGCGTTCCGAAGTTATTGCGATTTTAAATTTGCGATTTCCGCATTTTGGTGTGTCTGACCATATTATGGGTGGGTCGCTTGCGCCCTCCCTCGGCAGCGAGGGATGGCGCTGGCGCGCCCACCCGATGTAGATGGTATGTACACTGTTCTAACGTGACACCGACATTGTTTTAACGTGTGTTCTGCAGTACACAGAACACAAACTACAGTTATTGTCATGTACGTTCCCTTTACACTCAATTTGGGGGGGGGGGTATTTCGAGGAAATACGGTATTTAGTTTTGACCCGCATCCACCTTCTAGTTGCGTTTTGTACAAACGAGTAACGATGGCCAAAAAAGATTCGAATTTTTATTTCGCCCCTTTTTATTTCAAATTCGAAAATTCAAAAATCCAAAAATTCGAAAATAGTTTTCGAATTTTTCAGGCAATTCAAGGCAACAAAACGCATTCTTATTGTGGATACAATCGACTAAAATCCACATCGATTTAATCGATTGTATCCAATTCGTATTTACATCCCATAAAAAATGGCTAAAGCCAACAAAAAGTGGACGCTGCACCTAAACATGTGTATGCTTTTGAATGCACAAAAGTAATATATCATATATCATGCCATTTTCTTATCGAGCTATCAAAAGATGTATATCAAGGGAAATGTATACAAATGCTAATAATATAGTCCATCAACACAGCAAACTGCATCACAAGAAACAATTTCACCAAACTTTTGAATGGCAGCGTGAGCTTTTTGTATCTTTAATGATTGCAGCACTTTGACGCAGCTCACGCTGCCATTCAAAAGTTTGGTGAAATTGTTTCTTGTGATGCAGTTTGCTGTGTTGATAGACTATATTATTAGCATTTGTATACATTTCCCTTGATATACATCTTTTGATAGCTCGATAAGAAAATGGCATGATATATGATATATTACTTTTGTGCATTCAAAAGCATACACATGTTTACGTGCAGCGTCCACTTTTTGTTGGCTTTAGCCATTTTTTATGGGATATACTTCTTTTTGAGGGCCACAGGCCCAAATTTTATAAGTTATTGCAAATCAAGCAAATGTCAAATGTGGCACCAGGCAATACAATCTATAGTCGAGAAGAAGCCAAATAGTAAGATTCAAAAGATTTTCAACATGACATTTAGAACCTGAAAGTTATCACTTGATATTTATGACTTGAAATTACCCACTTGACAATAACTTGACATAAACCACTTGACATTTATGACTGAATGGCATCACTTGATATTTATAACTTGACATGAACTGCTTGCCATTTTTTCACCTGATAGTTTTCACTTGACATAAACAAGTTGACAGGTATCACCTGAAAATTGTTACTTGACATATTACTTGACATTTGACATGACATTTATCACTTGACATTAAACTTGACATTTCACTTGAAATTTATCACTTGATGTAAAACTTGACATTTGACATGACATTTGTCACTTGACATTAAGCTTGACATTCAACTTGACATTTGACTTGACATTTCACTTGAAATTTATTACTTGACATTTCACTTGAAATTTATCATCACTTGGCATTTGACCTGACAATTCAATTGAAAGTTATCACTTTATATTCACCTTGACATTTATCACTTGACAATTGACTTGACTTGACTCTAGACTTGACATTTACAACTTGACATTTGACTTGATATTTGATCACTTGACATTAAACTTTACATTTGACTTGACATTTGTCACTTGAAATTTGACTTCACATTTATCACTTGACATTTGGCCTGACATTTATTGCTTGACATTTATCAGATGACATTTCACTTGAAATCTACCACTTGACATTTATCACTTGATATTTGACTTGATATTTATCACTTAATAATTTATCACTTGACATCTATCACTTGACATTTATCACTTGACAATTGGCCTGACATTTATTGCTTGACATTTATCACTTGACATTTGACTTGACATTTATAACTTGACATTTGACTTGACATTAACCACTAGACATTTATGACCTGATAGAATTCACCATGCAAGGTCACATGCTCAGTATCACATCAAGCAGTAGGTCAGGCATGTTTGCGCATTTTACACAAAATAAGCAAACTTGAATAACTTTTGTAAATCTGTACCAAAATTGCCAAAAATTGGCTCATTTGAAAGCTCTAGTCATGGCGCACATCAACAAATTTTTTTTATTGCCGCATTTGTATTCAAAATTTAAATTTATTGAGGTTTGAAAATTTCAAACAGATACCGTCGCAAAGTGGGGGGAGCCTGTGAAAAAAATTCCTGAAAATAAGAAATGGCATCATATGCTCTTTCATATGAGCCATCAACCATGAAAATCGGTCGTGTTTCAAGGAAGTTATTGCAGTTTGAAGATTGTCGGGAGAACAAGATGAACAACAACAACAACAACAACAACAACAACAACACTGCCTAGAAAAGAAAATGTGTAATAACTTCCTCCCAACTCAACCATTTGATCTGAAAATTTGCATGGGGGTACTTTTCGACACGGGCTATTCAATGGTATAATCGGTATTGCCGTAGCTTGTCGCGTTCCGAAGTTATCGCGATTTAAATTTTGCGATTTCCGCATTTTGGTGTGTCTGACCATATTATGGGTGGGTCGCTTGCGCCCTCCCTCGGCAGCGAGGGATGGCGCTGGCGCGCCCACCCGATGAATAAAATAAACACAAAGTCACCTTCGCATATTTATTTTGCAGTTTACACGTGTTTTTCCGTGATAATTACCTTGTGCATTTGTTGCTTTGACTGTATTTACCTTCGCGCTCAACCGAATATAGTCAGGCGCTAATCATTAAACATTCCAGCATCAATTATGACGACGAATGGCGCTGGCACCAGTGGATATCGCGGCGGAAAATCAAACGGGCGCGGCGGCGGAAAATCCAGAGGCGTCAAAAAGGTTACAGCAGAATGGCATTACGGCACTGAAAGGGTTGGTTTATAGGTAGCTAAGGGACCAAGGTTAATGCACCGAAGGGCACACATTTAATAGTCGTGAAAACGCTCACCGTTAACTCGAGGTACCACCCCAAAACATCCATTTTGACTTGATTGAATCTAGCCAGATTTCACAGCAGCAGTTGGGCGTGGCTGTAAAAGTCAGCCAGCGATCCTGGTTTGGTCCCTGAAATGTTTATTTTTGGTTTTATTTGGTTAAACCTATAGATGTCAAGTGCCTGCGGTTTTTTAAACTTGCCTGTGGCCTGGCTACTTAGGTCAACTTCAACTTTTCTTTTTGTACTTTCAACCTGTTTTGTATTTACGTGCGTCAGCGGCAGTCCTTTGGGGCCAGCATAGCGGCACGTTAGGTTGACTTCGCTTGCACTCCTATGGGGCAGCTAAGCAAGTCGTTTGGGGGTTGGTGCAGTTCTGTAGAGCCAGCATCAACCCCAACTCTCAAAATTACTACAATTTTCACACCATTTTTCAGCCTCCAGACCCAACGTTGCAAATGTTACATGAAAGAGTGCAACGCGTTGAACAAAATCAAAATGCTTTTAACATGTGCTATCATTTGATTGGCGAAACGCGCCGCATCCCAAAACATGACATGCTAAATGTTGTAAAGCACATTATCCGCGTCGGGCAAGATATCGATACCGAAGAAGATATCATGCAAAGTATTGCCAGCGTGCACATGTGCGGCACCACCCTGGTGGTGGCGCTGCTTACCCCAATTTTGGCTACTGCATGTATTTATAAGGTGCCCGATCAAAAACAACTTTTTGTATGAAGGCACTAAAGTGGCGATGTCTCGGGATTTAAATCTCAAGCAGCGCTGGGAACAGAAAACGGCACAAAAATACATAAATCTGTTCAACCTGGGCACCGTTGAAATGCACGCACGTTGGCGCCTGGATACGACAATTGGCACCGGGAAGGTGATGTTGAAAAGTGAAAAACCGGCCGACAAAGATTCTGATCCAAGATGGATGTTTTTGGGTGAATTTCAAAAGGATTATGCCCGCGAAATTGAAACGGGACGCCAAATTGAGGCGGGAGATTTACCTAAATTAGAACCGAAATACCCCCACCAAATTGCCGCTGAAAAATCCTGGAAAAAAGATCAGCCCCTTTTTGTACCCAGAACAGTCATTTCAGTTATTTATTTCATTTTTTCATTGCTTTCTCAAATATATACAATATGCACACTGCTTTTTTGATCTCTTACAGAGTTCAAGCTCGAGCAGTTCAAACGCATGGCACCGCCACCCCCAGGTGATTTATCTTCGCGTTTGAAGCGTGGCAGTTCATCCATTACTCCACCCGAAAATCCAAATGCCAAAAGACATGGCCGCGGCTTTGAAAATCAGAAATATTCAATTTCCGGCGAGTTGTATTCCGATCAAATAAGTGAGTCTAATTCAATAGAAGATTTGAATGAAGGTTTTCCAGCTCTTACTGTAGAAAATGTTGATTCAAGACGTTCCCAACGTAACGTTCCCAAACTCAATTATGCCAAAATGGTCGCAGGGGCGCAGGGTACTCACTGAGAGAACCGTGGACACTTTCAAAATAGGCCGCTTATGCAATGTTACCATGGTGAATGGTGCTATGATTGTTTGGACGTTATTTTTTGATCTCAGGGATTGTTTGATGTATTGTTGACTATTTTGAATTATTTGGTACTCGCTGCTTTGATGATTTGTTGCCCAAACTGTTTTCCGACACCTCGCCTCCCCCCACAAAACTCTCATGTCTCATGGTGGGTGTGACCCGAATTTGCTGTCACTACAAGTGATTCACGTTTTTGATGATGAAATTGATGGAGAAAAGTCAGGTGCTTACACTGAAATTGAATACTATTGGATAAACGTTCTATTTACTGCATTTCCCTTTGGTTTGAACCAAAAACTCAAATTTCTGGGAGATATTTCAAAATTTGATTTTACATCCAACCCAAAAAATACACTACCTTTTTTTTCACAATGGCACCAGACGTTTCCCAAGAAAACGACCAAACATTCATCACCCTAAACGTGCAATCAATGAAGCGGAATTACTTGAAATTGACAGCGTAAGAAAAAGTTACATTTATTTACGTTCTGTTCGAAAGAATTTGCTATCAGCAGTCTATCATCTCGCCAACAAATTACTTTTAACTAGCTCTCCAAACAAATTACCGCTATTGTGTCTGAAATATGGCTCTGAAGCCAGAAGACGAATTTTACATGCTAAATATGTGAGACCTAAAAATCCGATTTTTGTACCTTTCCATTATGACAATCCCGCCGATGACGTAATCTCGTTGAATGTTTTCACAAAACATAAAGCACTCAGAACTCTATCGGTGAAACAGCGCGAATATATGGCACGACTACAACTACGAGTTTCATACACACCGCCTGTGGGATTGTCTATCTTCAACTACAACACTACCCTCAAAGGTTTGCACTTTTCGGACTTGGGTGTCATTAATGACACTACATGTGAGTGCTTCAGTAGCCAATTTAAGGACATTGATCACAAACATGTGATAACTGGCGATTTGTCGATAATTTCACATTCTGACGCAAAAACTTTACTGGCATTTGGAACAAAATATCGACCGTCTCCAAAAGCAAATTACGAGAGAGCTTTTTACAAATATTTTAATATACAAAATTGGATAGTTGATAGACTATCAAACTTGGATAATAATTTGGATCTCGGTAGTTTCAAATTTCAAACTTCAAGAAGCATCAAGTGCAAAATGAAGACTTTTACAGTGGATGACTGTCGTATTTCTCCTGTAAATTTTAACTCTAAAATAGAAAATGTTTTTAAAAAATTCCAAAAGGATTACGTGGTTACCCCAATTGACAAAGCAGCTGGTTCGTATGCTATTTTATGTAAAAAATTTTATATTTTGACAGTGGCTAAAGAATTTGGCATTGATTCAACAGTGTCCCCAGAACACTGGGGCAATAACACGTATAAATTTTCTACTTACGACCCAACTGTTATTAATACAATTTTGGAGAGACACAGACAGTTACACATAGATTTTGATGCCGATTTAAGTTGCTATGATACAAAATTTCCACTATTGTATGGTATACCGAGGTTCCACAAATCACCTATTCAATTTAGATTTATTGCTGGTGCTAAAACTAGTTCTTTAAATGGTCTTTCCT
>CAXIWS010000746.1:0-10681 GCA_964036195.1 Sphaerolaimus hirsutus | reverse complement strand
TAAAAATTAGTCACCTACTAAAATCATTCAAAGTACCGTATTACCTCGAAATACCCCCATGGGGGTTTATTATTTCGCCAGCAAAATTTGAGGGGGGGTTTATTCGAGGGGGGGGTTATTTGAGGGGGGGTCTTATTATTTCGTCAGAAATTTTCGTAAGGATCATGGTAAAAAGTAGGCATTTGCATGCCCAAAACAGGTGATAAATGTGTCCAAACAAGATATATTTGGACATAAAAACGTAGATTAGCTACACAAACATGTCCATGTGTAGCTGCAATACAATTAAGCAGTAATATACATCATGTACATTGCATACATGCCGTATTTATTATGTACATGACGTACATCATTCCGAAGGGGGGGGGGGGGTATTTCGAGGGGGGGGTTTATTATTTCCCCAGCCCATTTTGAGGGGGGGTTAATTCGAGGGGGGGGGTTAATTCAAGGGGGGGATAATTCGAGGTAATACGGTACAATTGTTAATGCATAATGGATCATATTTTTATTATGTTATCTACTTTATTTGGTCAAGTAGACATTTTCGATAGCTGTCAATTGCATGTATACTCGGCGTACATGATACTCTGCCGTCGCACTGATTTATGTCTCGTGTTGGAAGCGTGCCAATGATTGTGAAGTCATGCGATTTCCGTAAAAAGATGAAAAAATTCATCGATGTGAATATGTTAATGAATAACATTATAACAACAATCAATTTTGTCATCTTTTTATGAAACTCGCACGCGCTAACCATCGTTGGCACACTTCCAGCGGGAACCATGCGTGCAGGGTGTAAAGTAACCGGAGTATATCACATTTAAAAATAAGCTGCTTCAAATGTAAAAACACATTCAAAATATGAAAATATGAATAAAATTTACATTGGGATAATATTACTTTACCCTGAATATTAAATTTTTTGGATAAAGATACTGTATTTCCTCGAAATTACCCCCCCCTCTCGAAATTACCCCCCCCCCTCGAAATACCCCCAAATCAAAATACCCACTATGAATTTATTAGCTCCCCACTAACGATGGCAAACCTCCCAGAAAAAAGTATTTAATTTTTTAAGTGTTTTTTTCTAAAATGAATTTTCAAATTTTCAAATTCAAAATCGAATTTCCACGATTCGTTACTCCCCACCTTCGAAATACCCTCCCCCAAATTGACTGTACAAAGAATGTAAATGACAAAAATTCAGTTTTTGATTTGGGCAATGCAAAACACATTAATTTAATGAATTGTTAGGTTAGAACAGTGTTCCATACTTATATAAGTCAATAGACTCTTCTATATAGTGGTTATTGTTCCATTTTTCAATGTTTGCATACGTTACAGTCGACAATTCAGTGCTGGAGCTTTAGTACTGGAGTACTGGAAAAATTTCTTCAAACTTTAATAAGCCCCCCTCGTTTACCCCCCTCAAAATTCCCACTGAAACAATCACCCCCTGGGGGGTATTTCGAGGAAATACGGTAACCTTCATTGCGAAAATCACACCTAGTTTGCATGTAAATGAATCATTTAAAAGACATTAAAATTACCATTCTGTCATAAAACAGGCAGCTGTAGAATACGTGGATGGTTCCATCACATATATAAGCATCACAAACTGAGAATAGATACAGAAGCAACAAAGTTTGTATTTAGATTTCCTCAACACTCGTGCGAAATGTGCTCCATGGTGCTGCCCACGTGGCTGGCACTGTTCATATTTGCCTCACTGCCGGCGCAGCTGCCAGCAAATCGACCAAGGCCCAGTGGTGTCTGCCCCTGGTTCAGGAGTTGGTTACCGTATTTCCTTGAGTTACCCCCGGGGGGTTTATTTTTTCAGAGTGAAAATTTTGAGAGAAAAACGTGAAAAATGCAACAATAACCACCATTTATAAGTTTTTACAGCCTTATATAAGGATGTAGATGGTATAAACAATGTTCTAACGTAACACAGTACCGTTTGAACACTGAGTAACACAGTGTTTTGAACGTCTGTTATGCATTCCCGGACCACAATTCATAGTGCCCATTTTGAGGGGGGGGGGGTATTTCAAGGAAATACGGTATATTTAGAAGAAATATTTATATTTAATTGTTGTGCAAAATTGAGTTGTAAAGATGAATTTGGAATCAAACTTGCACAAAAAAAACAGGAAACATGGCCAAAATGGCTTTGTTTGTATGATATATTGACTAAACCTATGTGTACAGTGTGAAAAGTCCATGAGTATGCAATTTTAAATGTAGTTCAGGTTGTTGATTAGGATGAAATTTTTCCTTACCTGTTTTTTCCTCAGGATTATAGCAAAAGTTTGTGCCCAGAAAATGGGTATTTTATTAGAGCCTAAAAATAGCCATCTGTAATCTACTGTAGCCCATCTGAAGAAGTGTTATCACAGAATTACAGAACTCTACAAGCCAAGGAGATGTGGCTATCTTGGCAGAACATACAGTAGAATGATTGTCCTTCATTTATAGATAAAGCATCAACCACTAATATGCAAATTATTACTTTGGTTATTTTTCTAAAAATACCCCCTCCCCTCAAAATACTCCCATCAAAATGGTCACTAGGATTAAAAACCCATCCACCCCCTAGCAATACCCATATTCAAAATCAGTCAATAGAATGGTATGCCAAAAACTGCAGTTGTGATCTGCGTAATGAAGAACACATGTTAAAAACAATGATTGTGTTATGTTAGAACAAGGTTTATATATACCATCTACATAAACTTACATTGACACTTTTACATGGCATTTAATGTTGCATTTGTGTGATGCAGAACACACATTAAAAACAATGTTTGGGTTATAGTCAGCAGACACGATACAAACAAATTTTAGTTATGTCTTCAGCTGGCAGATGGCCAATGGAAAAACATATGCATCAACATTTTGTAAAAATAAATAAAAAATGTTGGCATGTACGCTGACTGGCCGTACTATTTGAAGTAAAAGCAAAAAACGCGATATTCACTGAAACTTTTCAGTTACCATCTGAAAAATATTTATTTGCATTTTTTTCATAAAATTCATGGGCTTATTATTATTATTTTTTCACGCGGGGAACAAGTCAAAATCTGCAAAAATCAACAAATTTGGCAAAATTGATGACGTCATGATGTAGTGTTTCCTATAGATAAGTGTCAATGTCAATAAGTGTGGTGAAATGTCATCCAAGATTACATTAGAACATAGTTTATATCATCTACATACTTTCATAAGCCTATAGACTGTTATACATGGTGGTTATTGTTGCATTTTTCTATGTCTTCATATGTTACTAACAATACATAACTACTGAGAGTTCAATAAATGTTTGGTGAAAAAAAATAGACCCCAGAGTTGTTAAAAGTAATGAACATTTTTAAAAGTATACGTCAACATAAAGTATGTATTTTTTACTCACCCCCTGAGTACAGAAAATGTAAAGTATAAATTTTTCACATTTACTCATGAGTATACATGAGTCAATTACTTTTCCACCAGAAAATGTAAGGTGAGTATTTTCACGAATTTTGCCCCAGTTTTCGCTCAAAATCACTATTTTTGTATCTCTTTGCTTATTTTTTACCTTCAAATTCACTCGTTCATGTGTTATTTGCCTTTTTAAAGCTATTTTTGGCACTTTTCTCCTTTTTCCCATCTATGACTTGAAGAAGCCTATATCAAAGCCTATTTGAAATACGTTTTCGGTACTCAAGTACTTTCAAAAAGTAATTACAGGTACTTTTTAAAAGTATATGTAAATGTATTTACACAGTACTTGAGTATACATACTTTTTGATTAAATGTAAATATGTTTTAAAAACAATGGACCCCGTCTGAAACTGACACTTCTTTGATAAATAACCATGCTTTTACACTGTTATTTTCTTTAAACAATTCAGGTGAAAGTTACAAAAGAGACGTAATTGCACTAGGAATGGCATACCCAATGAAATTCAAATGTAGCGCGATGCCTGCGTTCAGAAAAGCATGGATTGAGTTGGATTATATTGTTGGAAAGCCATTTGGAGGAAAACTGCGGGAAATGAAAAAAAGACGGACACCTTTTCGCTTTCTTACGTTAGTTTACTTTTCACATTTATTTTGAGATACCGCATTTTCCCGAAATACCCCCATCCCCCAAAAAGGACATTGAATGAATAAAATCCTCTCAAATACCCCGCCCTCCCAATTGAGCGTAAGATAGCGTACATGACAAAAGCTGCGTTTTGTGGTCCAGGTAATGCAGAATGAGGGTGCAAGCCGGTTTCGCATACAGTATTACCTCGAATTAATCCCCCCTTGAATTAACCGCCCTTGAATTAACCCCCCCCCCACTCAAAATGGGCTGGGGAAATAACACACACCCCCTTCGAAATAACCCCTTCCAGAAGGATGTACATCATGTATGCAATGTAAACAGGGTGCACGCCAGGTCCGCCACCCAAATTCTGAGTCGGTGCCGGACGCTATATCTCCAGTTGTAGTGGGGGGATTTATTCGAAATTTTGAGGGCATATACTCGAAACCCACCCACCACTATATACCGGCTGGGGCAGGTCGGCGCACACTCAGGTGGGTCGCCGACCTGCCCCAGCCGGTATATAGTAGTGGGTGGGTTTCGAGTATATGCCCTCAAAATTTTGAATAAATCCCCCCACTACAACTGGAGATATGGCGTCCGGCACCAACTCAGAATTTGGGTGGCGGACCTGGCGTGCACCCTGTTTACATGACGTATTTTTTACTGCTTATTTTTCTATCGCAGCTACACATATATCTGTTTGTGTAGCAATCGATGTTTTTATGTTCAAATATACCCTTTTTGGACGCATTTATTACCTGTTTTGGGTATGAAAATGCCTACTCTTTACTAAACTGGTGGAAAATATAAATGAGAAAATCACTTTATTGTATTTTACAAATCCCACATGCAACCTGTTAGTCTCTCATCTTGTGCAAGGGGGCCCCCAAGTATTTACTATATATACCCTAGGGAGCACCCCCCTCAGGCCACCCTTGGTGCAGAAATCAATTTTTTTCCACATTTTTTCTGGAAAATATAAATGAGAATTCATACAAATTTTTGTTCCTGAAGAAATTTATATTTTTAATATATTTTTGTCTGGACATTTGAGACCAAAAAGTTTTGTTAACATTGGTAGATTGTAAGTATGTTCAACTTTTCTACCCCCTCAGAACCCCCAGAAGCCCCACACAATGATGGTGTTGTTGATCAAATCCAAAAATTTTTTTGAGAAAAACATAGGTTTGAAAAAGTGGACAATCCACTATCCCAAGCTATTCATGGAGCACATGGGGGCCAGAATTGGCTCGCTCAGTGTCAGGGGCAACATATGGCTGCTCCTGGGCCCCGTTTTTGCACTTAAGTATTTTTTATAGCGAACAATAAAAACAGCCCTGTGTAAAGATGGCACTTGCGTGACAGCGTGTCCAGCACCTGCAGTGTTGTGATGTAAATTACAAAATACTTGTGCCCCTTCAACGTGGGCACTAATTATCTGATGAAAACCTATGGGCCAATGGGCAATGTGTCCTGTATCTAGTGTGAGTGGGCCAGACAAATAAAGAGGTCATGTCCAGAAAATCAAAAATCACAGTTTTTTAATCACAACCACAATTTAAGTAATCACAAAGTTTGAAATCATTGTTGACATGGCTCCATGGCACATGTCTGTATAATGGGGGTAATTTTTGTGTGGAGGGTGGGCAGGGGGTCAAAGTATACCCCCTACTTACCAGTGGGTCAAAAGATGGCTTTGGGCAAGCCACAAGGACTTTTAATTTTTTGAAAAAGCACCAACACTTGTGTTGTCACCACACCAAAAAATGGCTGCACACTTCACCACACAGCTATATTTTGTGTGGTTTTTTGAAAATTCTCATTTATATTTTCCGGGAAAAAATTGGCAAAAAATCTTCATCAATCTGTAGCAGCAGAACAGAGGGGTGCCATGGGGTACCACTTGGCATATATGTAGGAAAATGTTGTGGGCACCACCACAACAAATGGCGGCCATATTTGGCTGCACGTTTCCCTGTGAGATTGTTGTGAAAAATGAGGTACCTGATTTCTCATTTAAATGTTCCACCAGATTACAATCCTTACCAAAATTTCTAACGAAATGATGAAAAAACCCTCGAATAGACCCCCTCGAATTCACCCCCCCTCAAATTTCGCTGGCAAAATAATAAACCCCCATAGGGGTATTTTTAGGTAATATGCTATATTCCCGTTTCACACGCACAGATGTACTCATGCAGACAAACAAACCCATCAATTTGCCCCAATAATACCTTACATTACAGTCCTAATTGACACAGGTTCTACTGCACACTACTATGCAAAAAAGACCCTTTTTGTATGAAAGAGCTAAATTTGACTGTTCGTGCAAGTGGTTGTGATTATTCTAAACTGGCTAAAGTGCGATTGGTGGATGCGACTTGTGTCAATGGGGGCCACAGACCACAGGACATCACTGGATTGACGTGTACCTGCGCAGCTAAACAATACATACATAATGGACACCATTGTAACACATACGCTAAGTGGGTTGTGGGTTTTCATCATATGAGCACATCAAAAATTGGTATTTATTACTGTGAAGGTTGCTTTTTCACAATCAATACAGTCAAAAAGTTATTTATGTATCCCTATATATGAGGCGTCCAATTCTAAAAGTCGACAAGTCCAAAATATGAAAATTTTGAGTTAGGCCCGGAAACGTCATCTGGGGCTACTTCTGCACATTTTTCATTATTTTCCATAAATTTTTTGACCTCACATGCCCATATGGCAAAGTGCCAAATATGACATTTTTGGGAAAAATGCAAAAAAAATTGGGCAAGAAGTCGACAAGTGCACTTAGTTTTGGGCTAAAAGTTGACAAGTCCACCTTCCGCAGCATTTTTGTTGAAAAAAATGTAAGAAATGTGATAAATAAGTCCATCATGGACGCCTATTTCTGAAAGTCGACAAGTCCATAAATTTCCCATAAAGCAGGCGCAAAGCGGGCGGTAACAAAAATGTTGTCGCGTGCAAGAAGTCGACAAGTCAATTTCCCTCCCCAAAACAGTTTTGTTCTGTCCGAGTAAAATTTTAAAGATACCCAGTTTTTCACATATACGTTGAGAGCAGGGACTGAAAATTTGACACTTTATTGTTAACATTTGGAACTTAATGTTGAGCATGAGAGAGCCCTATTGGACACGCACCATGGACCTGGAATTGGAAATGAAACTTAAAATGTGATTTACTCAAAATCGCATTTTGTGGACTTGTCGACTTTTAGAATTAGACACCTCATATCAATTATACCATACAGAATATTTTTAAATTCTATGTGTCAAGGCATGTGCAATCATGCAATGACCAAATGTTTCATTTCCCAGAATGTTTGTAAAAAAGTTACCTCTCCAATACAAATAACATTTTTATGCTGACATAAATTTTGTGAAAAATCAAACAGAAATAATCAATGATCACACAGGGTTTGCACGGCTGCCCCGAATCCTGGCAAATCGTGGTATGAAGAAGCTGAATATTTCAAGAAGAATTGTGTTGATAAAAAAGCATGGGAAAAATATCGCCGCGGAAGGTAGTTTTCAACCAAAATTTTGAAAACTTGTAGATCTGCATTGAATGCATTTGAGTTTTCTAGAATGAGGTGAACGTCATCTACAGTTGACAGAGAGTAAAAATGACTCATTCTAGAAAACTCAATGCGTTCAATGCTGATTTACAAGTTTTCAAAAATGAACATTGAAAACTAGCTTGTGTGGCCACAATAGATGGTTTTGAAAGAATATAATGAAATATAATAACAATAAAAAATAATAATAAAGTTTCTCTGAAAACTAACCTGGAAAAATGTGAAAAATTGTAATATTTTATATTTTCTGATACTTTCAAAGATTTACAATCTTTTCAGAACTAAAATTGTACCTCTAAATTGGTGTTAAAGTAAAAATATAAGAAGATCTTATATTTTGGATTTTTTCTGATTTTTGTAAAAATAAATCTACCAGATTTTTTCAGTGCTTATAGTGAACTGTGACCTTCTTATTATGTGGTTTGGTAGATGAGAAACTAAAAATGTGATCAATATTATTAAAAATGATGGATGAGGATAGCTTTGAACTAATAAAATAATATATTTTGCATTGAGCATTGTGAGTATAAATGGAACCACAAACCATTAATGGAATCCGTCCATTCAAGTTTGAATTTCAAAACATACAGCATTGGTCCCTAAAGACCAAATCACTGAGTCCTTTCATGTCTGCCATGTTTTAAAGTTATATCAAGAGCTCAGCTTCGAGGCTTCTCAGCTTGATAATGGAAAATGTGCTACATACACTCCTGGAAAAATGTCTTTATACTCCTGATCAGGAACAAAAATATTCAATGTCTACCCTGCCATCGTGCGACACATGTTGGGATATACATGGGATGAATTCTTGTAGATAAAGGTGCCTTTATGCCACATGTCGATTTTTAGGTTTATGGGTGGTTTGCTGCTCTTTTGGCAGCTATCCAAAGTCAAATTTCCGGTGGAAAAAAGTCTTTATCTCTTATGCTACAACGTTAAAACAAAGAAGAAAACATTTGCAATGTGACGTAAAAAAACGATGCACTGCTGAAATATTTATCACTTTGCCAATTTGTATTCAAAATGGTATACGCAGTGGACTTCATACTCTGCACTCACATTGATTTTGCATAATGTTCAAAATCGTCTGCAGTCGGTTGGCAGACAAATATCGACCCGGCATGGGGCATATTTTTAAATTTTTGAACAAAACAAAATGTTGGCACTGTGCCAGCTCACAACTGCACGCATTAAGTGAAATGTAATAAAAGCAAGAAAAAATTGTGGATGGCACTGCGTTCACGGTTAACGATATATTGACTATATATATTTTTAAAAATTCTGTTTTAAATTGTAGATGATGTCTGTCTCACATATATGTATAGTTTTTTTTCTCTTTCATTTGATACCATGTTTTGCAATAGAAGTACAAAGATGATGGAGAAAGTGCAGTAATGAGTATAACATTTAATAATTTTTTTTAAATTACAACCCTGTACCTGTAATTGTCACATTATCACAGTAAACAGCGCTTATTTTTTCACATCGAAAAAACAACTGAATTCAATAACATTTCCGCAAAACAAATAATGATATTTTTATACAATCAACTTTATAAAAAATAAAAAATCACAAGTGCAATTCAGACAGCTGATTTTGTATGTAAATGAAAGCCAAAAAATGAACAACAAGTGAACACTGACTGTGACGATTTCACATTGAATACACTAGCACAAAAAAATCAAAACAATTTTATTGTATTGTGTTCAAAAATGTTTTCATTTCATAGTAACATGTTTGAAAACTCAAAAGTTATTCAGATCTATTCATGGAACCCTGCCATGAGTAGATTTCAACCAGTTTTTCAGTTTCTCTCTCATTTGCCAGGCATCTTGTGGTTCATCATTGTGATTGAGGACTCTAATCCATCCTCTAAGTCATTGTATGCCTGGCACCAATCTAACTGCATTTATGAAATTTTCAGCAATAAAAAGTTTCAAAAATCTATATCAATTAATAAAATGACAAAATATAAAATTGCTAACTGTTTGGTTGTGTAGACTTTGTTCTTCAACAGTGCGCACAGGTGGCTTTTCATTTCCTCCCTTGTCAAAGTGATCTGATACATTTGTGCTACACAATTCTTTGATAAAATTGTGCAAATAACACACAGCCATAACCCGTTTGCTGACCCTGTGTAGTTCCATTGAAATTTTCGTTAGCAGGATGTGCCACCGAGCAGCCAAAATCCCAAGAATGCATTCTACACAGTGGCGTGCATGGGACAATCTGTAATGCGAGATCATTCATAATCATTGCATGGTCCACACAAATTTCATGAAGATAAATTTAACCAGTAGTTGCGCCTTTGAACTCTTCATAACAGTAGTACCAAGTCCCAGATTCTGTGTTGTTGATAAATGCATGAATTCTTTCATTTTATAAATACTTTTCAAAATTGGTAATAAGTTATGGAAACAGGTGACATATGCAGTTGTTGCCTGAAACGTAGCCACAGCGACATAATTTAAAAAATTTTTTATTTTATTTTATATAAATCCCAAGTTTTCTACAACCCTATCATTAGATGTAGCAAAAAATACTGCATCTACAGTGTCAATTTTACATGAACCCATTCATCCAGTGGTATTTAAAGGATTTTGGAGTAAGTTGTAAACTGGTGATGCTGGGCGACAATTTTGCTACTTTTGGTGTGTAAGGCAATGCATTTTCACACATGTTGCACAGATATTGACAACTGTCGTGTACAGCGACGTACAGTGAATGTGAACAAATGTGAAGCAAATGTGAATGTGAATGTTCTGCAAATGTGAACTTTGAACGGCAAATGTGACTTGCCGAAACCAATATTCACATATGCTGTCACTTATTGAAGAAAAAAGGGTCAAATTGCACACTTTTGAATTCCGTACAGCGACACGTCACCTAGAAGAGTTTTCAAAAAGGAACATTGAAAACCAGCTTGTGTGGCCACATTGAACCAAAAAAAATCAAAGGGATAAAGACATTTTTTCAGGAGTGTTTTGCACACATTCAATTTTATGTTTATTTTGATT
>CAXIWS010000745.1:0-17645 GCA_964036195.1 Sphaerolaimus hirsutus | reverse complement strand
CATTCACAGCGAAAGGTACATTATTGGGTGCATTTTCTGGTAGATGTGTCCACGGAGACCGATATGCTGAAAATACCGTGTGTTTAGGGGGCATAATTCAAAATTTTTGCATACACCGTCGAAAATTTGTACTAAAAGTTGCATTTTCGGGGGGTTATCATGTCTCACCCCGGGAAGGGGGGGCTGCAGCCCCCCCCCCCCCGCCCCCCCCCCCTGGATACGTCCTTGAGTTGTACTGCTGTACAGGAAAAAGTCAAAGTTTAATGTAGGGTTGGGACGATATATCGTATCGAATATCGAATATCGGATATCGATGATTTTTTCATATTGAATATCGAATATCGATATCGAAAATTTTGAAAAAATATCGAATATCGATATCGAATATCGACCATTTTTTTCGATATTTTCGATATTCTTCCCTTCCCTGGCCTGACTTAAACTGTGCCAGGAATGGCATTCTTATAAAGCGATTTTGTTGGTAATTTTCAAAAATTTTGCGCCCATGCACGTACTCTGTCGTCACATGAAAGGTATGTCCATTTCAGCAGTTGCAAACACCTTGAATGTTGTGCAAATGCACTCACAAATGTCCACGTCAGAGTATGTACCATGGTGGTTGAACCATGCTACATTTTCCTTACTAATTTGATCAAATTTTAGGGGGTGGGGTGATTTTATGTTCATTTTATGTAAATTTGTATAATTGAGTCTTCCGTAAGGAGATGATTAACTATGTTTGTGACCAAATGGAAATACAATATGACATTCAAGTAAAAATAACAAGTAACAAAAGTAAAATATCGAAATATTGAAAATATCGAAATATCGATATCGAATATCGAGCATATTTTCATATCGAATATCGATATCGAATATCGAGGGTCCATATCGTATCGATATCGAATATCGAGTTTCAGAAAAAAATATCGAATATCGAATATCGATATCGAAAAGTCATATCGTCCCAACCCTAGTTTAATGCCATGTTTATGTCGCTACGCAAGACTAGTGACACTTCTACGGCCACTTTAATGTCGCTTGTGTCATGACAATCCATCAGACTATTCATATCCAACGTGATTTTCAAAATGAAAAATTCAATCCAATCTCATAAATCCTGTTACACCCAATTGTTTGGTTTTTCGGTTGACTTTTTATAGGTGTCATTCGCGTCAGGTGCCAAGGTCGATTTGGGCAATGAGTTGACACCGACACAAGTCAAGTCTCCGCCGAACAAAGTCGAGTGGACAGCTGACAAAGATTCTCTTTACACACTCGTTATGACTGGTAAGTGGTCCGTCATTAAAATGTTTGATATTCAGCTTGTCGATATTCAAACGCACTGGAAGGCATTACCGTAATACCCCTTGACTTAACTTCCCTCGAAATACCCCTGGTCTTTTCGACCTTGGGAAAAAATAAACAGCCTCCCCCCTCGAAACACCCCTGTCTTGAATGATGTTCATCATGTTTTCAAGGTACATTATGTATTCAAGGTACATTATGTATGTATTTCCGTCAGTTTGCATCGCGCAGCTGCACTTTTATAGTAGTTGGTGTAGCGATGTAAATACGTCGATAAGTCTAAATATATTCTATTTGGTCACATTTATTACCGGCTTTGGGTATGTGACAGCGTATTATTTACCATCAATTTCACGAAAATTTCTGTCGAAAAAATGAACCCCCTCAAAATTTTCAATCTGGAAAAAATCCTGGGGGTATTACGAGGAAAAAGGTACATTTTTTCGGGAATGCTAGACATTTCGAGCATTTTACATAAGCACCAGCAGGAATGTGAAAAAATCAATCAAAAATCCACCCATCAAATCTCCTCCCCAAAAACCAGACCCAGACGCACCATCTAGAGCTGAGCCGACATTCCGCGAATGGCATCACTGGCTGGTGGTCAATGTGCCGGGAAAGAACCTCAAAAAGGGTGACCATATTTCCGAATATATCGGTTCTGGACCTCCGCCCGATACTGGACTGCATAGGTGATTTTTTTGAGTGGGAGGGAACTCGATGAAGGTTTATATTTGTCGGAACTGTGGAATGATGTATGGACGGTGTTCATCAGCGCATTTTAACTCCCAGCTAGGGATGGCGCTTGATTTTTTCGAAAGATATTTCTTGTGTGGACAATTTTTTAACACTAGTTTGATCTTTGATTGTGCCTGCACACCACCGCGCATGTGGTGCATAGATCCGCTGAGAGTTTCCGCGGATGCTGTTGGAGTTATGGCGGTGTGTCATGTCTAGTGATTTAATAGCTGGCGCCTGGCGCTGCGCTTCTCGCGCTTGTAGCCATTTTTTCCTCTGGCACCATTTGCGCTTGGCACTGTTTCATGTTTCAGAAAAGTGCCATGGTGCTTGGCGCCAAAGTCCTGGCGCTGTTTCCATCACTATTCATGTCATTTTTTGAGTCCACACTTCACCCGTGCCATTTCATTATAAACGTGGTGATCTGCTCTGTTGAGTATAATCATGTTTTTAGGAGTTCCGCCATATCATATGCCGCATACTCGACAAAATTCCTAACATTGCTTAAAAAGGGCCTATCATATACTCGGAAACTTTTTCAGATATGTCTATCTTGTTTACAAGCAACCTGGCAAAATTCATGATAAGGAGCACGGGAAATTGACAAATCGTTCTGGTGAGAGGCGCAATAATTTTAGGGTTGCATTATTTTCAAAGAAGCACAATCTGGAGCTGGTAGCTGGGAATTTCTATCAGGTGGGTAATACGAATGTGCAAAAGAATTTGCATTCGACGCGTTTTACTCGCGTTTTACCCCCCAAATCGCTCTGCAACAATTTGTTTACGTTCCCCCAGTTTTTTGCCCAAAATCGCTCCATTTTGAAAACTGCTACTTTCATCATCGCTGTTCTCATCTTTATACATGGTTATGTACCGATTTTTTATATTTATAGCGATTTCAAAATTTTTGGCCGGCTGCCAAGTTTTCTTAAGACGTATCTCCGATTTTTCTTTTTCTTTTCAGGAGTAAAATCCCGCCCGACCCGCCGTCGCGCCAGGCACCTGACAGCTGCCGCCCGGCACTCAATTGAATCTCGATCTGCCTGGCAGTCGGGCGGCGGCTGTCAGATGCCTGGCGCGACGGGCGGGTCCGGCGGGATTTTACTCCCAAAAATAAAAATCGGACATACGTCTTATGCAAACTTGGCAGCCGGCCAAAAATTTCGAAATCGCCATAAATATAAAAATAGGTATATAACCGTGTATAAAGATAAAAATGGCTGTTACGTAGGTCAAAGTTTTCAAAATGGAGTGAATCTGAGCGGTTCTGGGCAAAAAAGGGGCGGGCGGGCGAGGGCATGCCTGTCCAATTAAATCTCGAATTGCCTGACACTCCCGTCATGTCCTCCCTCTCAGGGATAATCTGCCCAATTAAATCTGGGGCCACGTGCCAGTCCCAGACCCTGTAAAATGTCAAATGTCATGCATGGTCAAAAGTCATGGAAAATTCCCTGCAAAATCGCAACCAAGTTATAGGATCTAGGACTGCCCCCTGTTACGTTTGTAAATAAATATGTACGTTACACATCGTGTATTTACATGCTCAATATGAATTCAACGGTATTTCGAGTTACTTTCTAGTTTTTAGTTATTTTATGCTATTTAGAAAATATTTTTGTATGTGATGTGTGAAAAACCGTTCGCAGGCGCAATTTGACGATTACGTCCCTGAACTTTACAAACAACTGGGCGCCTAAACTCGTCTGCCGATTGGTCCGTGTCCGTGATACAAATACACAAATACTAGTTTATCAAAGCTAGTAAACTCAAATTTGAGTACTCATAAATCGATTTGAGTAAATTTTGAGTTTACCTGACTTTAGATTACATGGTAAACTTAAATACGTTCAAAGTGTTTTATATGAGCACTCAATTTTGAGTTTACTGGTGTTTAAACTAGCGTGCGCAGTGCTAATATTTAAACCGATTTTGAAGATCTGTTGTTTTTGCTACTGGATGATTGCCATTGATAGATTTTGGTTTGTTGATCATCTCTTGGGATGAAACGATGTTGTCAGCAACAATTTCGTTTACTGGCGTTCAGCGTCTTCCCCAACATATCTAGGGTTCAAACGGGATTGGCTTTTCGCGGTCGGGATTGAGGTCACAGGATCGGGATTTTCACATTTCGGGATTGGTGTTTTGGGGTCGGGATCCCGTTTGAACCCTACATATAACTGTAGTATATTGCATCACAATGCATTTTAACCCGGTGAGAAAGAAATGAATTTTCAGTAATCGCGTTTTAATAAATTCTCATTAGATGCATTTCAAAAGCCATGTAAGACAAAAACGCATTTCTTATATACCATACTGTTTATATCACGCAGTGTTAAACACGGTACACGCCCCTGTAAAATGCCCTGTAGTGTGAAAAGTGTCAAGTCATGTAAAATATGCACTGTAAAATGTCAAATTTTCTTATATCTTATCACTGGATGTTTGACATTTCTATGAGATTTTACATGACTGGTGACACTTTGCATGACACTACATTTTTCACACTGTAAAGTGGAGTGGCACCTAGGGTTGGAAAAAAAACGTTTTTTTTAACTCGATGTTTTTTAAAAAAAACAACGTTTTTTTAAAAAAAAACGTTTTTTTTAAAAGCTCCCAGATATGACCTAGTGTCAACATATATAGGTATATCAGACACTGGCAATACTCTGTGATGTTAAATATGACCATATAATGGCTGTGGAGCCATGGGATAGCATTATAAGTGGTGATTTGTGTCAAAAATATCCATTTTTCGTCGACATATCATTTGTATATCGCCTTATAGTCGAATGTTTGTGACTTCAGGTAAAGTTTGGCACGGAATGGTGATCAAACCAAGTTATAAAAGGAGGTTGTTACTTTGGGAGTGAAGTTACACACTGTGGAGGTACATGGAAGCACATTACCTCAATATTATATATTACAGCAACATATGTCGGCTTATTCACCCATGGTAGCACATAGAAATGGATGTTTTGATACTCAAAATGCAACAAAACCAATGAAAACAACCACCAATGTCAATTTGTGTGTGAAATTGCGCGCTTGCGCGCAAAAATTTTGCAAAATACCTAGTGCTTAGTACTAAAAATTTCGGCCGATGTTTTTAAAAAAAAAACATTTCGGACGTCATGTTTTTTTTTAAAAAAACGTTGTTTTTTAAAAAAAAACGTTTGTTTGTTTTTTAAAAACGTTTAAAAAAAACATCGGCCAACCCTAGTGGCACCAGTATGGTATTGGTGTTATTCTGTAAATATTTAGCTGTATTCAGACAGTCTCAGCAAACTAATCACAAATCTTATGTTTGTGTATTCAAATCTTATGTTTGTGTATCCAAATGTTTTGTTCGACATACACAACTTGTCAACTAACGGGACTGGCCCATGAACAGCGCCGTCTTTCACTAGTTAGCCAAACAAAAATCATGTCAACCACTGAAATATGTGTGGCTCTCGTTGACTTTTGAGTTCCGATAGCACGATCACATTGCAAAAGCCATAAACGATTCATATTTAAGACAAAAATGCACGTCATACATCATCATTCTGCTTAAATCACGCATTGCCAAACCAAAAAGAACAAAAACTTTAGCACGATCATAAATTTCACACAAACCTTGGTCGAATGTATTCCGTTGGAAAACTCCTTCACACGTTCAAAAGTCTGCAAAGTTGTATTTATTTGTATCTTGCTATTTGATGTTGAATGATGAAAACAGTTGATTCACAATTTTTTGTGGATTGATAGTCGGTATGGGCGTCATTGTAGTGCGTTTTGTCCATGTTGCAGTCTTTGTCCGCAATGGTCCACCTGTAATTTGGTGGGGATTTTGTCAGTGAAAGATGGTGTTGATACATCAAATTTGTCGAGTTCGGGTAGTGGTCATTGGGTACAAAAAGGTTTGGGTTGTGAATCAGGGTCAGGTCAGGGTATCCTACATATCCTGAATCAGGGTGAGGTCAGGTGCCAGTCCCAAGCCTTGTAAAGTGTCAAATGTAAAGTCAAATGCAAAGTAAAGTGTCAAATGTAAAGTCAAATGCAAAGTAAACTGTCAATTGTCATGCAATGTTCAGTAATAAAATCTTTTCTTTTTTTGTTTTGATTGACACTTTACTTTGCATTTGCCTTTACATTTGACACTTTACTTTACACTTTACAGGGCTTGGGACTAGGGTTGGAAAAAAAAGTTTTTTTTTAACTCGATGTTTTTTAAAAAAAACAACGTTTTTTTTTAAAAGCTCCCAGATATGACCTAATGTCAACATATATAGGTATATCAGACACTGGCAATACTCTGTGATGTTAAATATGACCATATAATGGCTGTGGAGCCATGGGATAGCATTATAAGTGGTGATTTGTGTCAAAAATATCCATTTTTCATCGACATATCGTTCGTATATCGCCTTATAGTCAAATGTTTGTGACTTCAGGTAAAGTTTGGCACGGAATGGTGATCAAACAAGGTTATAAAAGGAGGTTGTTACTTTGGGAGTGAAGTTACACACTGTGGAGGTACATGGAAGCACATTACCTCAATATTATATATTACAGCGACATATGTCGGCTTATTCACCCATGGTAGCGCATAGAAATGGATGTTTTGATACTAAAAATGCAACAAAACCAATGAAAACAACCACCAATGTCAATTTGTGAGTGAAATTGCGCGCTTGCGCGCAAAAATTTTGCAAAATACCTAGTGCTTAGTACTAAAAATTTCGGCCGATGTTTTTTTTAAAAAAAAAACATTTCGGACGTCATGTTTTTTTTATAAAAAAAACGTTGTTTTTTTTAAAAAAAACGTTTAAAAAAAAACATCGGCCAACCCTACTTGGGACTGCCCCCTGGTATGGAGTACTACATATCCTCAATCAATCAATCAATCATTAGTGATAGTGAGATATCTAGCCTTGTGTTGTTGAGGTTGTGCTCTTCTGACCGAGGTAGTATAGTGCTTTTTGGTATTGCATTACAAAAGCTCAAAAAAGCTTATCTGAAATACACTTTCTGTACTCAAGTACTTTCAAAAAGTATACTATGTAAAAGCGAGTAAAGGAACTTTTTTCTGAGGAAGCGTACACGTGTTTACTCTGTACTCATTTGTATTCAAGTATTTATCGAGTCAAAGTAAATAAACACCTTCCCGGTCACGTCCGGCAGCCATTTTTTTATTTTACTTCTTATATCCTATCCCCAGTTCTAGGGCGCCCCCGAGGCTGAAACTTGGGGGAGATATTGTCGCAACCCCCCTCTATTTCGCATGAATTGGGGGTGTCGCGGCGACCCCTCTCAGGGTGGGTCACCCTAAGTGCAAATTTTTTTGTGGCTTTTTTGGTGTCCCACAGCAGGTCCGGCACCCGCTGATTTCTGAGCTGTGGAAGGGGTATAAATCTAAAATTTTGGGGATGTGTTACCAACACCATTCCCCTACTATACATGATTCAATAATGTGAGATTAATGTGAAAAATTTCTCAAAAATTTAGCTTATTCTCTAAAAAAACACCACTCCCCAATAGATGGATGACAAAAAAATTCACTTTTTGGAACTTTTTTATTAGACACTTGAAGAGCTGGTTTACGATACTTTAAAGGGAAGGGTTTAATGTTTAAAGTTATGTAAGGAACCATACCTCTAAAATGCCTGCATTGCAAAATTTACTTAGGGTGAATTTTATGCAGAGTTGGAAAAATGTATTTACGTTTACCCGAAATACCCGGTTATTCGGGTATTTATACTTACGTTTACGTTTACGTTTTCCAATAATACCATTACGTTTTGTTACGTTTTCCTGACCAAAATACCCGGGTACTGGGGAAAACGTAAAAATCATATGGAAAATAGAAAAGCTGTTATTTATTTGAAATATTTTCAAAACCCTATGCATAAAGTTTGTGCGCGGCGCCTTTTGGTGTGTTTATGTATTGCGATTCATTATGAGTCCCCAAAATGAAATTGGCGTAGACAAAAGTTCATGCGCCAGGAATAAAGGTTCACTTCTATGATAACGCTAGGAGGTACAATAAAGTTGGAAGGCTGAAATTTCATACTTTGGTAATGAAATGTTCTGGCTATATTTTGATACAAAAATCAGCCCCACCTGATCGTCATCACAAAACATCACATTGTTATAAATGCAAAAAAAGTTGCCTGTGCAGGAACCTTATGCGCTGGGTGTATTAGATTGCACTCACCGTGTACTTGACAATGAATAAATACTTCACATTATTCATCATGTTCATCAAACTGTAAAAATAGGTGACTTTGTTTCACGTGCTCTGATGATGGGAGTGCTTCAAAATATTTTTACGTTTACGTTTTTTTTACGTTTACCCGGGTACTTTCAAAGTATTTTACGCTTTTAGTATCATTACTTAAAATTGAGAAAAGGTATTTACGTTTACGTTTACGTTTTCCAAAAATACCGGTATTTGTACAACTCTGATTTTATGACATCATAATGACATCATCGCAGGAACAAAAATTTACAAATATTACACTTTGAAATTCCCCCCAAGTAAATTTTGCAATGCAGGCATTTTAGAGGTATGGTTCTTTACATAACTTTAAACATCAAACCATTCCCTTTAAAGTATTGTAAACCAGCTCTTCAAGTGTCTTATAAAAAAGTTCCAAAAAGTGAATTTTTTGTCATCCATCTATTGGGGAGTGGTGTTTTTTTTAGAGAATAAGCGAATTTTTGAGAAATTTTTCACATTAATGTCACATTAATCAATAGTGTATAGTGGGGGAGTGGTGTTGGTAACACATCCCCAAATTTTTAGACTCATACCCAGAGTTGTACAAATACTGGTATTTTTGGAAAACGTAAACGTAAACGTAAATACCTTTTCCAAATCAAAAGTATAAATACTAAAACGTAAGGTATTTTTAAAATACCGGGGAAAACGTAAAATAAAACGTAAACGTAAAAATTACATTAAGTGCTTACGCTATCAGAGAATACAAAAACACAATGTTTTTTACAACATTATGGATGTTCATATGATCTCCATCAACATTTTCTGCTTAAATACCTGTATTTTATATATATTTAGAATGATGGGATCGGGATATTGAATTGGGATTGGAGTTGACATTTTGCGTCGTTGTCAACTACAGAGTGTATGGCCATAAGGTGCCAATTTCGTAACCGGAGAACTAAAAAAAATTATGAGTGAGAAGTAATGGCAAGTTGAATGGCAAGTAAAAATTTAAAGAAAAGTAAACTTTTAAGTTAAATGGGGAGTTAAAAGACAAATGGTCAGTCATGAGAAAACACTAAAAATGTTTCGACTTTTTATTCGCATTGCAGTTCTCCCTCACAAAAATACTTTCCTTCAACTTTTTACTTTTCACTTGCAAATTGGTGTTTGAGTTCTCCAATTGCGGAATTCAAACTCTTCAACATTAGAACATGTTGAACTCATCATAATACACTAGGTACATTTGTCAAACAATATGGTTCTGTGTAGCATATTTTTACGTTTTCTCTGGTACCCGGGTAATTGTGCCAGGAAAACGTAACAAAACGTAACGGTATTTTTGGAAAGCGTAAACGTAAACGTAAGTATAAATACCCGAATAACCGGGTATTTCGGGTAAACGTAAATACGTTTTCGCAACTCTGCTCATACCCCTCCCGCAGCTCAGAAATCAGCGGGTGCCGGACCTGCTGTGGGACACCAAAAAAGCCACACAAAGATTTGCACTTGGGGCGACCCACCCTGAGAGGGGTCGCCGCAACCCCCCAATAGTGATGTAAAGGCACCGGGGCACCGGTGCCCCGGTGCTGGGCACCGAAGGGCACCAGCACCAGTGCTGGTGCGGTGCCATTGCAATCTTCAGGGGTGCCATGCTGGTGCCGGTGCCATTTTTTTCAGAATAGCACCGGTGCCGGTGCGGTGCGGTGCGATTTTTTTGCCGGTGCCAAAGGTGCTAGCACCAGGGTAAAGTAAAAGGCACCGGGAAAGGCACCGGCCAAGGCTTCATGTGCTGTGCAATTTTGTCCATAGTATGTGCTTATTCATATTTCAAAAAACAGCGATATATTTACCCAACCGTTTTTGCCTATTTTGTAAACCTCCCTATCAAATAAATATACCTACTGTGAAATCCATTATACCCGATACGTGATCTGATGAGCGAATATAAAATTTTGTTGAATTTCAAATCATTTTTATATTTTATATTTATCTTACTTTTTTGTTCAAAATTTGTTGTCAATATATGACAGGGATAGTTCCATTCTCTGTACAGCAACGACTCCGATCAGTAGACAATAGTGTCTATGGACATTGTAATGAATTAAATATTTTATCTTTCATTTTTAATCATTGTAATTGCTTCATAAAGGTGATTGCCACATCATTCTGATCATTTTAAGTGCTCAACCATCAAAATCGGTTGAAACTTATGCACTTCCAAATGTGAGACCACTGAGAAACTGCCCGATATTTACTTCAGAAATTCCAGCCCGGTGCGGTGCCTTTCGGTGCTAGCACCGGCAACCCGCCGGTGCCCTTCGGTGCCGGTGCCATTTTTTCCAAAAGGCACCGGTGCCGGTGCGGTGCGGTGCCATTTTCTGGCCGGTGCCCCAGGGTGCCAGGTGCCCTTTTCATGCGTTGGCAAAGGTGCCGGTGCGGTGCGGTGCCATTTTTCCCGGTGCCTTTAACATCACTACCCCCCAATTCATGCGAAGTAGAGGGGGGGGAGGTTGCGCCAATATCTCCCCCAAGTTTCAGCCTCGGGGGCGCCCTAGAACTGGGGATAGGATATAAGAAGTAAAATCAAAAAATGGTTGCCGGACGTGACCGGGAAGGTGTTTATGATTTAACAACTATGGTAAAATGATTATTTGTATTTAAATATTACTGTGATCAGGATTGTTTTTACCATTTATAACCTGAGTTCGAACTTGTTCCTTGACTATTGCTGAATGTTGTGCTGGGAATCTCAATGGTTGTCATCTCTGGGGGCAGTCCCAGACCCTGTAAAATGCCATGTAAGGGTGTTTGCCATTTTGCAGGGAGTTTCACATGACTTTTGACACTTTGCATGACATTTGACATTTTACAGGGCATTTTGCAGGGTTTGGGAGTAGCACCTGGACTTTTCGTGGGCGGAGTGCTTGTACTCACTGTAAATGTTGTTTCATGATGGCCAGTGGATGTTGTAATCATACTTTTGCTGGTAGTTTTTGTGTTTAGTATCCCAGTTAGGGTGTCAAAAAAAATTTTTTACGGAAAACGGAAATGGAAACGGAAAAAAATCTTCAGCGGCCGGAAAACGGAACGGAAAACGGAAAAAAATTTGCACTTGGCAGAAAACGGAAACGGAAACGGAAAAAAATTTCAGTGGCCGGAAAACGGAAAAAGAGGCCGGAAAAACGGAAACAGAAAAATAAAATTTGCACGGAAATGGAAAAATTTGCTGAAATTTTGCCGGAAAACGGATAAAATTTGCTGAAATTTTGTTGGAAGTGGAAAAAATTTGCAGTAATTTTGCTGGAAACAGGAAATTTTTCACATCATTGACAATCTGCATGAATTTTTACCAGTTTGGCTGATCAGAAAACAGAAAGTTGAGACAGAAGAAGGTAAAATAAGGCGGAAAAATGGAAAACTGAGGCGGAATAATGGAAAAAAGGTGGAAAAACTGGAAATTGAGGCGGAAAACGGTAAAAAGGTGGAAGAACTGAAAATTTAGCCGGAAAACGGAAAATGAGCCGGAAAAACAGAAACGGAAAAAAAAGTTGCCGGAAAACGGAACGGAAAACGGAAAAAAAAATTCAGCAGCCGGAAAACGGAACGGAAAACGGAAAAAATTTGTCTGCGGAAAACGGAAACGGAAAACGGAAAACGGAAATTTGACACCCTAATCCCAGTGGATGTTGTGCTAAGGACCCCACTGAATGTCGTTTCTACGCTGCTGGTGGATTCTGAACGACTGCTCAATGTGGTTCCCAGACTCTCATTGTATGTTGTCTCTGGACTGCTGATAGATACCTTATTTGATGTAGTTACCTCACTGTAACTGGGTGTCATGCTTTTAGATGCTGCATGTGTCCCAGTAACTAGGCTACCAGAAGTTGTGCCTTGTGAACTTGTTGGCGTGTCCACAATTGGTTGAGTTGATTGAGTGGAGGATTCTGTGACCCTTTTCCCCCAGGAAACCTCACCATTTGTATACACGGGCAGCGCTGAAATTATATAAATAATAAATTAAGGCTCGTGAGCTATGATGTTTGGAACATCTTTACATAGGAAATGTAGATAGCACATGCAATCAGGTAACTCAAAATCAAAATTAGTTCCCTGATGGAGAATACTAATGGAAAATTATCATTATTCGAATTCGATCCAGCTGTGAGTGTTGACACTGTGTTTTGGAGACAATACAAGTATTGATAAACATATTATCCATGGAAAATTTGAGTCCTGTACCATCATCCATCTCATGAAAGCAATTTTCCGTTGAAGGTTTCCGTTACCTATTCTCTGTCAAGCTGTAAAAGCAAGACTAAGAGCAGCCAAATTTTAGTATAATATTTACCGTATTTCCTCGAAATACCCCGGGGGGGTTTATTTTTTTAGAGTGAGAATTTTGAGGGGGGGGTTAAACGAGGGGGGGGGTTTATTATTTCGCCAGAAATTTTTTGAAAACCAAGTACTAAATTGTCGTCTGAAACGTACGCAGACGTCGAAAATGCAACAAAAATCGCCATTTATAAGACTCTAAAGACTTGTATAAGTGTGTAGCCGTATAATCACTGTTCTCACATAACAGAGTCATCGTTTTTATCGTGTGTTTTGCATTACCCAGATGACAAACCGCAGCCTTTGTCATTTACGTTCTCTATACACTAAATTTGGGGGGGGGTATTTCGAGGGGGGGTTTATAAGTTCATAGTGTCCATTTTGAGGGGGGGTATTTCGAGGAAATACGGTATATATTTAGTATTTTGAACAGAAAGCTGTTTTCAAAGCTAAAGTGAACTAGCTCACTGACTCACTATATTTCTGACATATGACGTGAGATTTCTTGAAGCCATTCGGGGAAGATTTAACCCACCACCTCATATCTCGGCTACCATTGCGATAAACGCGGGTATCCACAGTGAGCACAAATTCCGGACCAAGTCCCATTACTTCTGTGTTGTTTTGCACCTGCATTTACGCTGATGAACATGAACTCATCTGACAATTAACTGCACTATGTCATGGTTTGTTATGTTGTATGAACTGATGGGCTTTGATACCGTATTTCCTCGAAATACCCCCCCCCCCAATTGAGTGTAAAGGGAATGTAGACGCAGTTTGTGGTAACACACGTTAAAACAATAATTAAGGCACGTTAGAAAAGGGTTTGTATAATACCATCTACATACTTATAAATATTTTTAAAAGTTTACAGACGTTAATACATCTCAGTTATCGTTGCATTTTTATACCTCAGCATACGTTAACAACGACGAATTAGTACTGGGAGTTAAAAAATATCTGGCGAAATAATAAAACCCCCTTATTTTACCCCCCCCCCCCCCCCTCAGAATTTCCACTATGAAAAATAAACTTCCTGGGGGTATTTCGAACAAAAATACGGTAGTTGGGTTTTCCTCGAATACCATATTTGCTTGAATAATCCCCCTGGGGGGGACTTTTTTGAGACTTTTTTGAGGGGGGAACTATTCGAGGGGGGAATTATTCTTTCGTCAAGATTTTTGAGTATATTTCTATAAAGTCATTCAACGAAATATGCATTTTTAACACAAAAACATGCCATTTTTGTTAAAATTTGGCACAACTAATTTATCAAATATCTTTAACGGGGGATTATTCGAGGGGGGAATTATTTTTTCCTCACTCGTCTTACAGGGGGGATTATTCGAGGGGGGAATTATTCAAGGGGGGAACTATTCAAGCAAATACGGTACATTCAGAAGAAAAACACTACCACTAAACGTCATGTCAAAGACCCTGTAAAATGTCATGTGTCATGTAAAAACCCTGTAAAGTGTGACGTGTAAACACAGGGATACATGACATGACACTTTACAGGGTCTTTTACATTACACATGACATTTTACATTCTGTCACACGCAAACTTTAAATTCTTGGTAAAAATGAGTGTCAAATTAAACGAGTACTATTTAATGTAAAAGGTGCTTTCGAATGTGCTGATGTGCAAAAATCACAATTTACGCCTCTTCTGTAAAGTACCCATCCCACCAGTAACCATCTACTTTGCTATTGTTTCTATTTAGGCTTACAGAAAAAGTGTGAAACGGACACTTACATTTCGCAAACGTGCCAGCATTACATTGAAGTTGTGATACGTCAACTGGACACCATTTGGCATGGCTACGATGCCATGGCCATCCAAGAGCGCCGGAATTACGGATGAACTACTGCCGTGGAAATCCTGCATGCAAGGTGACGACATTGGTTCCAACTCGAAAATAGAATCTCTCCGAAAGTTGCCTGGCGTGCGTGTCTGGCATTTTATCGAAGCTTTTTTATGCAATGAATCTGGCTGCAATTAGAGAAAACTCGTCAATTGAGTCGAATCTCATGGTATTGGCTAGGGTGTCAAACAAATTTGTTTTACAAAAGACGGAAAGGATAAAAGTTTTCAGCTGCCGGAAAACGGAAAGGCATCAATGCTCCAGGGACTGTTGCTACAGGCGCTTCTCCCATCAACGCGTACATTTAAAAAAATACAAAAATACTAGCTGTTTTATGCCAAAATTCCCCAATCCCGAGACGACAACATATCGATCGCACTAACAATGGAAAGGTATGTTAATAGATAAACGGCCATGAATGAATTCGTATCGAAGATGGTTACCGGTACGCCATTGAACACTGCACATAATTCCGTGTCACTTTGATTTCTTTCCACCCTGCGGTTGGGGGATGTCTGAAAAGACTCGAAAAGTTCTTGTGGACAGGTGATTCGGGGCGAATTCACTGAGCACGAAACACTACACAAACACCTATGGACAACTGCGGCACAAGCGCACGCACGTCGCCGCCGCAGGGCGCCCGTCCGCCAAGCAGGCGCCAGTAACGATGGCAAAAAATATTTGAAAATTCGAAAAAGTTTTCAAATTTTTGAATTTTTTTTAGGACTTTTCGAATTTTTGAGCATGCTGTGAAAAAATACATAAAACTCGATTCTTTTTCAAAAAAAATCATTTTTCACGTTTTCAAAAAAAACGTTTTCAAATTTCAAATCATTCAAGAGACGCAATTCAAATCATCACTCTTGATGAATTTATTTGTAGCGAGAGAACCAAAAATCTGCAGACGTGTCTGCTGTAACAGCTCGGAAGGCTGTATAAACTGAAGATATATTTAAAATTAAACAGAAAAGTCGAAAAGGGAGTAATTTTATTCAAAAATTTTTGGAAAACTCCTAAAAAAGATTGGAAAATTCGAAAAGTAATCAAAAAGATCCGAAAATTCGAAAACTACTTTGGGAAAAATTCTAAAATTCGAAAAGTCATTTGAGAAAAGATACTTAAAAATTTAAATACCTTTTCAAGAGAGTTTGCCATCGTTAGGCGCCAGTAATGCAGCGCATGTCTACATTATGCAGTGCAACGATTAGCGTTTCAAAAATAGTTTTTCAGAAAATATAGTCTCGAAAAATCATGCCCAATATTTTGGAACGCTATTAGTGATTAAGCGCATCCGCACAAAAGCGGCTGCAAAAATGGCGCGAGCGGAGAAACGGCTCATGCATCGGGTTGCTAATTCAGTTTGCTGAATCGGCAACGCAAACTGAGTACATCTTTATAGTCGCCCGTAACAATGGCAAACCCTCCGGAAAAAAGTATTAAAATTTTTAAAAAAGTATTCTTTCTAAAATTACTTTTTGAATTTTCGAATTTTTCTCCAAAATACTCTTTGAATTTTCGAATTTAGTTTTTGAATTTTTTTGGTAGAATTATGATTTTTTTGGTAGTTTTTAGAATTTTTTTAGGGTCTTTTCAAATTTTTCAGAATAGTTTTCAAATTTTTTGGGGAAAAATTGTATTTTAAGGTTTTTAATGCAGTATTTGGGTAGTAATCATGTTCATATAACTTTTTAAACTTTATTTTGACAGTTGTTTAACATTTACAACAATCAAAGCACTTATGTGGGCCAGTTTGTGATGCTTTGTTTCATTCACTCATCGTCACAAAAACAGGGAAATACAATGAAACTTAACATTTTCAAAATAGATGCCAATACAAACAAATCATCTGTAGTTACTGCACACACTTTACAATTCTCTCCAATCATAACGCTCTCTTTTCATATCATTCTCTTTTCTAGAGAACTTGGACTCAACGGTTTTATGTTTGTATTACAGCTCCAGAGTTGCGAAAGCGTATTTACGCTTACCCGAAATACCCGGGTAAATGGGTATTTTTACTTACGCTTACGCTTTCATAAAATACCTGTACGCTTTATTACGTTTTCCTGGCCGAAATACCTGGGTACTAAAAGCGAAAAAAAATTTTTCACACAGCACAGTTTTACACTTTTGAAAAAGTGTAAAACTACAAAAAATGAAAGTGAAACAGAACACATAACAAAACATAACTTTGAAATCATTCAGCCATCCGTTCCAAGCATTGCAACTGTATGCACAAAGTTATAAACAATGACACTAGTGGCTACTGCAGGACTGCTAAATTTTAAATTGACATAAAAATGTGGCTTCGCCTGGTCTCGATCCTAGGTAGCCATGGCGCGATTCCGCCATGGCGCTTTTTCGAATGCCATTGCCAATGGTGCCAGAAAAAATGGCGCCATGTGCCAGAAGCACCATGACACATTTTGTTGGCGCTGGCGCCCGGTACATTGCCAGGGCACTTTTCCACCACTTCCTCCTGCATCACTACACGTTCATACATCTGATATCATCTAAAGGTGAAAGCAAGGGCGTTTTCCGATGCTCTACAGCAAGAGCCCTTTCTAGAAAAATTTTTACGCTTACGCTTTTTTTACGCTTTCCTAGGTATTTTAAAAATACATTACCCTTACAGTATCCATACTCAAAATTTGAAAAGTGTATTTACGCTTATGCTTACGCTTTCCAAAAATACCGGTGTTTTAACAACTCTGGCTCAGACACACTGCAAGTCAATCGATAATTGATTTAGGAAGTTGTACTTAAGATTACATATCACTATTTCAGCCTTGAATTCCAAAGTTGTTAAAAGGTACGTACGTTTACTCGAAAAATACGCGTACGCGAGTACGCGGTAAATACATTTACATATACTTTTAAAAAAAGTACCGTACGCACTTGTACGTGTACATTTTTAAAGCATACGCGTACGGAAAATGTATTTAGAAATTTCAATTTGGGACATTTACTGCTCAAACCGCAAGCTTTAAACAAAATAATACCATAATTTGATGAATAAACCTAAATAATATTGTCTGTTGTCTGTTCCACGTTAAAATTATCCCATATTACCAACGCTTTTTCTATTGTGACAGAAATAAAACCAATTTTTCATTCATTATTCAGTTGGCATATGGTAGATTTCCGTGCAAAGTGTATTGTCGATAAACTATATTAAAAAAGTCATCATA
>CAXIWS010000744.1:0-24619 GCA_964036195.1 Sphaerolaimus hirsutus | reverse complement strand
TTCTGCACATACTTTGCGGTCTGCCGCTAATACGTCTATTTCCCACGCGCCTATTTTCGTCACATTAATCCCATCCCGATATTTTTTCAGTTCCTATCTTTTGATCTCTATCTGTTCGCGGCCTAATCCAGCTCAAAAACTTGACCACAGCCCCCCCCACTTATGCAACATCAAAAACGCTGATCCCTTATGTCATAAAGAAATGGCATGTGCCCCGATTTTCCGAGTAAAAACAAAGAGCTTATCTCATGAGAAAATGATTTTTCGATCCCAAATATTGGACAACAGATGGAAATCTTGGTCCAATCTCAAGTGCCGCGTGCACCGCGGACCCCTATAAATACGATCCCGTTTTTTGCACATGATTGATCAGTTGGGCATTCTGATTTGGCAGAACCGCATTTTGGTGCACCAAGTACGGATATGAGTGGTCGCAGCAGAGCCACATTTTGGCGCGCTGCTATGTGGTGGAAAGTTTTGATATGGAGGTTGTTGGGAATTTGTTGTTGGAGATGTGCCCGGGATGGTCTGGTCTGGTCGGGTCATGTCACAGGACTTGTGTGTTGGGTCTAGTTGAGTATGAAAGTTTTTGGTTTTTTAAACACACATCCGACCCAATATTAATCAGTTTGTGATGTTGTAAAAATTTTTTTACGTGGTATACAACCTCGGTATAACACGTTTTCTGCTTTTTGCAAATAATTGGACGGGGTATAGGTTTTTTTATAACGCACATGTCTTCTAATAATGTGGTATACAAATACGTATAACCCCCCTGTTGCGTGTTATTGAAACATCGATTGTCTGCACACGCGCTCATTTGCGCGTTAGACGGGTAAGATATCAATTTCCAGGTGACCTCTTTTTTATGTAATAAACAAAAGGACGTGTTAGCACGGGGTACATATGGACTAATTAGCGTGATAGTGGTATACCAAAAAAACCTAAATCTCGCGGACAGCCTGCCGCACACTAGTTGACACTCGTGTGTGAACTGGTTTGTGTCAACTCAGATTTCGGCTTTACGTGTCACAGTGTGATTAGCATTGTAAAAAACGACTGATTTTGAGAAAATATAATTAAATATTATCTCAGAAAATCTCTCAAGAAAAAAATATAATTAAATCTCTTGGGTCATTTTGAAAATATAATTAAATCTCTGAGAAAATCTCTTGCAGTTCAAAAAAATCTCATAAAATCTCTCAACTTTAAGTATGCTTTAGTTGACATTTCATGGTGTTTGAATTTGAACCATTGAGAGTAGATATTAAGCACATCAGGGGTCTTGTAGATTTGGACCCCCGCGGGGGTTCAGATAGATAGTAAATGGCTCCTCCGAAGGGATAGATAGCTGAAAATTTTTTTTTTGTGGGGGCGGGGGTGGGGGGATTCAATAAATAGGCTACTTTGTAGTTTAGAAGCTAAAAAAGGAGAAAAAATTGCTAAAAATAGGTGAAAAATAGCTAAAAATAAGTTAAGAGTAGGTACAAATAGGTACATAAGCACATAAAAAGCCAGAAATAAATAGCTGAAAATGTGCAATAAGACATACACATTGATGATTTTGATGGTGAAAATATATAAATAGGTATGAAAAGTAGCGATTTTGAGTGAAAATCAGGGTCAATTTCTCAAAAATCGCTCCAGGATAGATAGATAGTAGATTTTTGTTTTGGGGGGGGGGGGGGTTCAGGAGATAGTAGCCAAAAATTTTGTACTTGGGATAGATAGATAGCTGAGCGGCCTCCGGGATAGATAGATAGCTGGAGCGTTTGGGGGGGGGGGGGGGTAACCCCTCCCCCCAACCCCCCCCCCCCCCCTACCAGACCCCTGAAGCACATTATGTGTTTTTAAACTTTTTCAGTAACAATTTCATATGATAACAGCATATTGTCTACCAATGGCACACATTGTAAAATACTACCATATATTTAGTATCAGAATAATGAACAAAAATTTGGTTTAGGCAAAATTTTCCTCATAGTAGAATACATTACTTTCACGTGTGATGATCCCCACAGAATTTATCAGATGACTTTTTCACCAAAATTTGGTAAGGATATTTCCAAAGCATGCTGTCAACTGTACTTGAGCACTGGGTCTTCATGGGACTGCAGGGGTTCAGTATGGTTCAGGGGTTAAAACATATTTATGTTTACTCAAAAATACATATACCTGAGTACTAAGTAAGTAGGTACATCTAAGTTTCCTCTGAAAAACTACCAGTACTCTCTTTTATGTATACTTCTTGAAAGTACTTGAGTGTTGAGTACAAAAAATGTATTTCAGATAACTTTTTTTTGGCTCTTTCATGCCATAGAACAGAAAAAGGGGAGGAAAAACTACAAATAGGGGGAAAAAAGGCAAAAATGTGTATATAAGCAAATATATAGTTAAAAAAAGATGAAATTTAGTAAAAAAACACATGAACTAGTGAATTTGGAGGTGAAAATGGTCAAATATAGGTAGACAGATCTTCTCAAGAGATTTTCTCAATCAGAAGAAAATATAATTAAATCTCTCTTGAAAATCATGGAAAAAATATAAATCTCAGAAAATCTTATATTTTCTGAGATTTTCTGAGATTTTTTAAATATAAATCTCCCAGAGATTTTTTCAATGCTAAGTGTGATCTCCAAATGCACATGCGGCAATGTTGAAAAATGAATATTATCGCAAGTTCTGGAGGTCGCTCTGCAACACGTGACACCTATATCTGACTTGACGCAGACCAGGGGCCAGATTTAATACTCCCTACAGATTTGTAGGGTAGGGCGTACGCCCGACAGATTTTTTAAAGTTTAGCCGCATCGACGCACATGCACCGAGAGCAAGGCGGTTTGTAAAATATACGAAACCATCCCTTAAGGTTGCCGATATTGCAATACTACGTATATCACTTCGATTTTGGCCCGGAAATCACGATTTCGTCATTTCTTGGCCGTCTGCCAATTCGTTTTTTATTTTATTTTGTCGGGCGGGTTACTCGCATAGGTCACGCTTTTGTGTAGTCAGGTGGTCACTTTTTTAGTGTTCACTGTCTGCAACCGAAACCATAAGGGCAGCGACAAGGAAGAAATGCATGCATGAGCGTACAAAAGCGCGACTTATGCGAGTAACCTGCCCGACAAAATAAAATAAAAAACGAATTGGCAGACGGCCACGAAATGACGAAATCGTGATTTCCGAGCCAAAATCGAAGCGATAACCGTCATATTGCAATATCGGCGACCTTAAGGGATAGTTTCGTGTATTTTATGAACCGCCTTGCTCTCGGTGCATGTGCGCCGATGCGGCTGAACTTTGAAAAATCTATCGGGCGTACGCCCTACCCTACAAATCTGTAGGGAGTATTAAATCTGGCCCCTGGGGGCAGTCCCAAGCCCTGTAAAGTGTAAAGTAAAGTGTAAAATGTAAAGTCAAATGCAAAGTGAAGTGTCAATCAAAACAAAAAACGAAAAGATTTTATTACTGAAATTTGCATGACAATTGACAGTTTACTTTACATTTGACACTTTACTTTGCATTTGATATTACATTTGACACTTTACTTTACACTTTACATGGCTTGGGACTCCCACCAGTTGACACACATGTGTCAATTGATGTGTGGGCTGTCAATGCTGTTTAATTTCACTTTTTATCACTGCATTTCAGATTTCTAACGCACCAAGAGAAACCTCAATTTTTGTCATTATTGGATCAATTGCGATGTCTGTTTTTGTGGCGGTGAATATGATCTGCAAGGCCAGATGGATGCACATTGAACTCAATGTTGGTTTTCATTGTTGCATGGGATGCTTAAACACAGCTACAGTATGACCTTGGATAAAGGACGTAGACATGCTACCCATCTAAGCCCGCTTAGTCATCTACCCACTACTCATCCAACGGCTGCCACCGTCGGCAAGCAAATTTTTTGTGTGTATGCTGCTCGGGCGCAGTGTGTATTGCATGACCTCTGCAGCTGGGGAGGGGGGTTCTACATGGTAGGGGATTTTATTTTATAATTTTTGATATTCTAAATAAATATATAAATCCCTCAGTGATTGTATCAATGTTAAAATAACCACACCTCCCAGTTATTCGAGGGCTTCGTGCTGACTCTGGGCGTGCTGTGCGTGCCCATGCTGGCGTGCGGCGCGTCCGTTGGCATTCTTTGCCTCCTAAACGTCAGAATAATCCCGATTCATTTCATCGTGCCGCTGTTGGTAATCGGAATCGGAGTCGATGACGCCTTTTTAATTCTGCACGCCGCTTGGGAGAATACAAAACGGGGGAAGGATGTGAATATTGAAGAACTGGTGCGGGATTGGATTTAATTTGCCCAACAATTTTTTCGGGTAGCCCAATTTTGCGGTTAAATTCACGGTTAAATTGGTTTGAGGAGTGAAGATTGAATCTATTGAACGGTACAGTGTAAGGATTTCGGGTACAATTGCCCACCCACACTATATAGTTACCTAACAACAGCCAAAATTTTTAAATTTTGGTCAGTTTTAAACATTTGAGTTTACTAGAATGATTACGGATTTTCAATCTCTGTCAACAGAACTTCACGGCTTTTCATTCTGGTAAACTCAAATACCGTATTACCTCGAATTAATCCCCTCCTTGAATTAACCCCCCTCGAATTAACCCCCCCTCCAGTTTTACCATTAATAAACCCCCATGGGGGTATTTCGAGGTAATACGGTATGTTTAAACAGACCTATAAATATCAGCTTCGGAAGTTTAGGTTGTCGACTTGTTTGCGTAGCCATGAATCGGGCTGCCCCAAAAACCCGTTGGGCTAATTAAATTTTGTCCCTGATTAAACACATCGGCCCGTCGATCACCATCACTTCGCTGACCAATGTGCTCGCATTCACGGTTGGCACCACTGTGCAAATAAATGTGTGTTCAGTTTCCATAATTTTGAAAACTGTAACTACCGTATTTACTCGATCAATTTCCCCCCACTTGAATAATTCCCTCCCCCCCTCGAGTAGTTCCCCCCTGTTAGACGATTGAGGAAAAAATAATTCCCCCACTTGAATAATTCCCCCCTCCCCAATGATAGAACAAAGATATCCTTCAAAAACAATCGATGAAGTCAACCAAACAAACAATCTGTGTCTGGTTTGATCCATAGACTTCAAATGTCGCACATCCGGTGAACAAAGGATGCAATGGAATGTACACTAGCACTAGTGACAAGGACAAAATGTGTATGCAGTGTGATAGATACATGTTTGAAAACTGTGACAGAAAAATAATTCCCCCACTTGAATAATCCCCCCCTCAAATAGTTCCCCCCTCAAAAATATCTGTCGAAAAAATTATTCCCCGGGGGAATTATTCGAGTAAATACGGTACATACCATAAACTGGTGGCAAATATAAATGGGAAATCAGGTACCTCATTTTTCATAACTATCTCACAGGGAAACGTGCAGCCCAATATGGCTGCCATTTGATGTGGGGCTGCCCACAACATTTGCCTATATATATGCCAAGTGGCACCCCCTGGCACCCCCCTGTTCTGTTGCTACAGATTGATAAATGTTTTTTTCCAATTTTATTCCTGGCAAATATAAATGGGAATTTTCAAAAAACACACAAAATACAGCTGCAGTAAAGTGCACAGCCGATTTTTTTGTGTGCTGCCAACACAAGCAATGAATGCACTTGTGTTGGGTCCTTTTCAAAAAAAATAAAAATTACTTATGGCTTTCCCACAGCCATATTTTGTCTGCTGGTAAGTTGGGAGTATAATTTAGCCCCTGGTCAACTCACACCCACACAACTTGCCCCCAGCAAGCAGGCATGGACCACAAAAACATGACAACAATGATTTTAAACTTTGTGATTATCAAAATTGTAGTTGTGATTGAAAAACTGTGATTTTCTATTTTCTTGGCATGACCTCTTCATTTGTTTATCCCAGTCACACTAGATACAGGGCACATTGCCCATTGGCCCCTATAGGTTTTTATCAAATAATTAGTGTCCACATTGGATGGGCACAAGTATTTTGTCATTTGCTTCAAGACACTGCAGGTGCCAGACACACTGTCAGGTGAGTGCCCCCTCTACACAGGGCCATGTTTATCATTGGCTATAAAAAATACTTGAATGAAAAAATGAGTCCAGGAGCAGCCATATGTTGCCCCTGACACCAAACAAGCCAATTCTGGCCCCCATGTGCTCCATGAATAGCTTGGGATAGTGGATTGTTCACTTTTTTAAACCTACGTTTTTCTCAAGGAAAAATTTCATGTTTGATCAACAATGCCACCATTGTGTGGGGCTTCCGGGGGTTCTGACTGGGTAGAAAAGTTGCACATAATTACAATCTACCAATGTCAAAAAAAAATGTCTCAAATGTCCAGAAAAAAATTTATCAATAATTTTTGTTTCATCAGGAACAAAAATTTGTATGGAAGTCCCATTTATATTTGCCAGAGAAAAACATGAAGAAAAAAACCTTTCTGCATCAAGGGTGGCTTGAGGGGGGTGTCCCCTAGGGTATATATAGTAAATACTTGGGGGCACCCTCACACAAGATGAAAGCCTAACAGCTTGCATGTGGGATTTGTAAAATACAATTAAGTGATTTTCCCATTTATATTTTCCACCAGTTTACTTCCTCGAAATACCCCCCCCCCCCTCAAAATACCCCCGTCTCGAAATACCCCCCTCAAAATGGACACTATGAAATAATTACCCACCCAAACTGCGGTTTGTGATTCGAGCAATGCAAAACACACGTTAAAAACAATGAATTGTTACGTTAGAACAGTGTTACACACTTATATAAGTCAATATACTCTTATATATAGCAGTTATTGTTGCATTTTTCTACGTCTGCATACGTTACAGACAACAATTTAGTACTGGAATTTTAAAAAATTTCTGGCGAAATAATAAGCCCCCTTCGAAATACCCCCCTCGAAAAATACACTGAGAAAACATACCCATTTAACCTTTTTCCCTGGGAAAAATACTCGATTTTATGTTTTCTCTGGAAAAAAGCATTTTATTCACCTTTTACACAGTGTAAAAGTCAAAACAAAATACTTAACGTTTTCTGTACTCAGGGGCGAGTAAAACAACAATACTTTACGTTTACTTAAAGAAGTTCAGTACTTTTAACAACGCTGGTTAGATGCATAATATTTCTAGATGCGTAATAAGTAGAATTAGGTGCATGACGGGCCTAGATGCATAATCGGTTTAGATGCATAACGAGTCCTACTCGGTAGATTTCACTGTAAGGTGTGCTGTCGGTAGGTAGACTAGACCACAATAATCGCGATTTACCTTATCAGGGGATCAGACTATTCTCAATAATGTGTGCACTGGCCATAAGTTTGGATTGGATATTGGAGATTTTTATGTTTGGAGCTATTGTCAAAATTATCTCAATGCAGATAGAAGCTAGAAGGCGTAAAGCAATAAATGTAATTGGAAACAGAGAAGAGGTCAAATTAGAAACAATGTAAGCTTGAATATTGAGCCTGCTGGAATATCTATCCCAGGGAGTTGTTTTTTCACTGTTTTTTTTGTGGCCAGTTATTCAAATGAAGAAATTACGAGTTACGACGCTGTTTCCAGCACTTTCACTGGGGAGTTATTAGAACAGGGTGGTTCGGGGTAACAAGTTTTTGTAGCAGTTTCCAGTTTTCGCAAATTTCAGAGACAACTCAGAACGAAACACAGGCCGGACAAACACTCAAATGATGATATTCAATTGCACAGTGGGCGACACTTTGAGGAGCCATTGAAATTGGAAAACGGCCCAGCTTTGGAGCCACTGATGCAAGTCGATGAAAATGGAAAAGTGAATAATGACTCAACATGCCACGAACAAGTGAAAAATGAAAAACGTGATAGACAACACATCGCAAAATGGGAAAAATACTGCTCACTGCTTACTTCCCGAATATCAAGATGTGTGGTGTTTGTGTGCATGCTATTTGTGTGGGGATGCGCACTTTATGGATTGGTAAGTTGAGCTTTATTTGTTTGTAAATCAGTGATTGGTCTAACGGAATGACGCCTTTTTTCTCAGCCACATTGACACCTGAGCCACAACTTTTGTGACTAGAGTACCGTAATTCTCCGTGTAAAGGACCCCCGTGCACGACACCCAGGGTGTTATACAGCTGCATAGCACCCCGGGGTGCTATGCTAGGTTTCAAAAAGATCACCCGATTTGAATTACTCAAATACGTGGCGTGGCGCGCGCCACTCATTGTAATTCCGCGGCAAGCATTTTTCCATTGAATTGATGCACACTGGGATTAAAAAAAATTAGATTTTTGTGTTTCCGTGTGTAACACTCCCTGACCTAACACCCGGGTGTTATACAAGGTTTAAAAAAAGGTTGCTGCAAAGTGTCTCAATTTTGTATAGCACCCAGGTGCTTTACACAGAGAAATATGGTAGGTGATGTAAAAGCACCATGGCGCTGGCGCCAAAGCAAAAAGCAGCATGGCGCTTGGCACTGTTCTGCTGTGGCGCTATTTTGCATTGCAAAGTGTCCAACCGCATGTAAAAAGTCAAATTTTCTTTTCTCGCTGGTCCTGGTAGTTTGACCTTTTTCATGACATTTTACATTACTTCAACACTTTGCATGAAATTGTATGATACATACTACTGCTGCTAGTTTCCAAATTTGCCAGTAATTTGGTAACTAGCACGTGTTTGTGGCCACAAAAGTGCCACAATTTCACATCTCATTTTCCCTACATACCGTATCTTCTCGTAACCCCCCCCCCCCTAGTTTGTCCCCCTCAAAATTTTGACTATGAAAAAATTACCCCTCGGGGGGTATTTTGAGAAAATACGCTAATGATAAACATATAAAGTGGTTTCACTCAGTGGACAATGACGCCAATGTTTGACCCGATTCAAACGTTCCCCTCCGATTCGGACATAGCGCACACTTCTCTGCTGGCCAAAAGAGTAATTGACAATCGAACGCAACTGTACGTGGTTTTGATGTTCAAGCCGCCAGATCTCGCAAATGAAACGTTGGTCGACTGAATGTTTTGAAAAAATTGTTTTAGATTACCGTATTTCTTCTTATATAATGGCATACCTTGTGTTGACCGTGGCAAAATGGATGGATAAAGAAATACAGAGAATTGATAATTAGGTTCATTTTTGTTCAATATTTATATTTGCACTTTATCTATTTCATGCACTATATTAATTTACCACATAAATATATTTCCTGCACTATATTATTTATCCACAGAGAATATTTGATTAAGAAAGTGTTTTATAAGTTATTGATTAAGTTAAATTTGGAATATTTAAGTTAAAAGGTCAAATAAGTTATTATTAGGTTTATAAATATGAAATTAGGCTCATTCGATTCGCCATAATTTTCTGATTATTATTATATATACATTTATATGGTTTGCTTGCAATTTGGGAAATTCAAATCTTGAAAATATTTACATTCAGCATAACAATCTAGGCCAGCTTCCTAATAGAGAAATGGTGCCCTGTGTGTAACTAGCAATTTACTGTACGCATTTACCAAGCCCTTCGCATAGGCATATTTATTATAGCTTTGCAATGCTTTTATATTTATATTATTTTGACATTTATGATAAATACCCTGCTCGAATTATATCAAATACATTATAAATATTAACCCTGCTCAATTAATATACCCGGTTACCTTGAATAAGTCCCAACTTGCCAATAATTAAATATACGTTTTCAGGAAGTGATTATTATTAGATTGGATATACCCTGCTCTACTTACGTCATTAGGAACATTTGCATTACTATTTACAAATTTCCAACTCTATTATATTAGTTTCCAAAGTGCGTCAATGTTTTCTGACAAATTGAAACAGATTAGTAAATTGGCCGAATTTGCCGACTTAGTGCCTCGCAAGATTAATGGTTTTTTCTATTTGCCCAATTTGTACCTGGTATTTATTTACCATAAGTATTTGAATGTATGCACGCGCAGTATAAGCCAACTGTTTCGGCTAAATGTGTCTTATTGTTTCATTTGTGTATTATTTGTGCATTTGTATTTGGGAAATTACTATAGCCATGTTTTTATACACAATTTCCATGTCTCGGCAACTTTTAGAGTTTTTACTTCAGCCTTCTGACCCCAAGCTTGTGACCGAAAATAAGCTAGCGATAGAAACTTCGACTAGGAAGCTCGCTAACTTTGCGCTTTTGTATTTGAGCTGAATTTGATTGAAATAAAGTACCTGAAACAATTCGAAACCCCTTTTCAACATGCAACCACGAATTAAACTCAACTTGGCTGTCGACAAGTGGACATTCGGCTACAACGAGAAAATCCAACTACTCTAGAGGCCGTCACTCACTACGGTCTTGGAGTTGCCGGAATCGGTGGTAAAAGACGCTGACTTTGGTGGCTTCATCACATGGCGCAGCGAGCAGGGTGATTGCATGACATCACCAAGCCAGAACAAACATTGTGCGGCAGCTAGCAGAACTTCAAAAGTCCTGCTGAATGTCAATTGGCCTTGGCTGAGCGTTGGCTGTTGATTTGCAGACAGCATTGTGCCAAAGTTACGGCACTCCTGTCTACATACTGAGAGCGGTTCTATGCTCACGCGTGGAGGACACTGGAGTTCTGACAAGCCTGTCAGGATTTCAGGCAGCTTTCACCAGTGCTCTGGCAATGTGCTAGAGGCTGGGCAGCACCGGCATTTGACAGGGTGTCATTGTCAAACAGTGGTCAAACTTTTGCTGGATGCTCCTGGACATCCGGACGCCAGTGACCGCTCGCACGTCCTTCCTATGCCAAGGGAAGGTGACCTGACGGAGACAGGATCGCCACAAAGCCACGCTAGTTAAAGGGCTGTTTTTGGGCATTCGCAGAGGTCCCTCGCTCCACTGGGTTAGGGTGGACTCATACCTCGGAAGTGCAAAAGTAGGGGTATCAGTGTACAAAGAGCTGTAGCCGACAGAGGGCTGTAGCTGACAGAGAGTGGATTTGAAAACCAAGTATTAGGATACTTGGTAGCGTGTAAGGGCTTTGCGGAGCTCCCATCAAATATACATGCTGTGCCTGCTTGGTACCATCAGATCAGACAGCACAAAAGTGCCAGAAATCCTGCATTGCACAGGCGCAATTGCAGGGCAGTGAACAGAAACACTGCCAGAATCAGAAGAGTGCACCAGATTGCACAGAAACGTGTCACAGGCGACACAGCAAGTGCAGAGCACTGCGCACAGCGGCACAGGAGCTGCTCAGGAAAGTAAGTGGCTGGTGTGGTCACGGAGCACACAGGTGTGCCAGAAAGAGTGTGTATGGACCCTCTTTGGGCGCACACTGCTGGGCAGAGAATTGTCCAGTGGGATTTGGCTGGTGTGTTGAAGTCAACGCGTGTAAACAATCAAGTCAGGGGCTTTAGGAACACACCTGGTGCCAGTGCAGTAAAGGTCAACACGTGAGAAAACACGTCAGGGGCATGTAGGACTGCATTGGTATTGTGCGTGGCACAACAAATCTGTGGTGCACAGGAAATGCACGAGAAGGCGCAGAGAAGCATCACAAGCGTCACAGGCGACGCACTGTAAAGAGAAATAGTGAAGAAATTTTCATCAGCGAAAATGGTGATCTCACCAATGGGTCATATCAGGAAGACCCTGGGGCCAGCAAAGCACAGGGTGGACAGCAGATTGCAGAGAGAATTTGCAAAGTATAATCAGGAAGTGTATGCGGAGACATCAAAAGAAGAAAAAAGAACAGAAATGAGGAGAGTGATCACATCTATAAAACAGGAGGGTGCAATGACTACAGTGAGAACTCAATTTGACGCATGGCGTGACATTGTCAAAGACATTGATGATGCCGATCAATTGGAACAAGAACAAAAGATGTACCAAGATTCATATGATGAATATGCAAATATGTCAGACTTGGTGACACAGAGAATTGCAGCCATGAATGTGTACATTGAAGAGTTGCAAGACATGATCCAGCAACTTAGCGGAAGTACAATGTACAAAGTCAATTCAGCATTCATACAACAGATGGCTAATCAGATGGCTGTAACAGCTCAAGGGGCTGCTCAGGGAGCCAGTTCAACAAATGCAACCACTGCAAAGAGTGTCAAATTACAGAAACTGGAAGTTGAACAGTTTTCTGGGGAAATTGTTAAATTCCGAACATGGTGGCAAATGTTCGAATCCCACATTCACAATCGGGCAGATTTGGAGGACATTTCCAAGTTCTCGTACTTGAGGAGTTTGCTGAAGGGTTCAGCATTTGGTATGATCAGTGGATTGAGTGTGACAGCAGAGAATTATGCACCCGCAATCGCAATGCTCAAGAAAAGATATGACCAGCCAGTAGTGGTCAGAAACATGCTGATGAACAATATCATGAAGTTGCGACAGGCCAGGAATACCTGTCAGGATATGAGAATTTTGTTTGATGCAATTGAGAGACTGCTCCAGCAGTTGGAGTCACTGGGTGAATCAGTGGAGCATCCAATGCTGTTGAGCCAGCTGCAACAGAAAATTCTGCCAGAAATCCTCAGAGAAATCCAGAAGGAACAGGGAACTGAGGAGGCTTTGACCGTGAAAAAGTTCAGAGAGCTGTTTGGCAGACAGCTAGCGCTCAGTGAGGCTGTTCAGCACGCACAGCAAACTGAGGCACCAGTGCAGCAGTCACGTCAGGGATTTGGCGGAAATCCGCGTGCACAGCAATTCAATAATCGGTTTCAGGGCAATGGGAATCGATTCAGAGGGCCAGAGAACCCCAGGACCAAAACAGGAAGCATGTCTGTGATCCAGAATGGTCAGAGTGCACCGCAGGCTGGATTCATGAATCCTGGGAGGCCGTGTGTGTTCTGCAATGACACACAGCAAATACACTTCAATGATAAGTGTCCAAAGTTCAAAACTGCCAGAGAAAGGAAAATGATTTTGTCAAAGGCAGAACGATGCATTAGATGCCTGCAGAAAGGGCATTACATGGCTCAGTGTCAATATACAAGAAATTGTTTTTATTGCAAATCAAATAGGCACCACAGTGCAGTGTGCCCAGAGAAATTTGGAGACAATGGCAATGGAAACGCTGGACGGCAAATTCCAGCATTCAGAGCAAATGGTCAGCAGAGTGGCCAGCAATTGGCAAACAATGGCAGAAAGTCTGTGCCGACGGTCGGTCAACCAACGCAGAGCCAACAGAGAAAAGCAACAGTGAATTGTGTCAATGTGGAAGAAGCTGGACCAGAAATGGTAGAGACAGAGACCATATCCAGCACAGTGGTTACAAAGTCAGATGCAAAGCAACAAAATACATCAGTGAACCTGTCAGTAAACAATATGTCAATGTTGATGACAGCCAGGACAGTGATTGAGGCTTCAGTAACGGATACAGAGACAGAGCCTGAACAGCCACCACTACAGATTCAAGCCTTCCTGGATACGGGATCCCAGGGAACATATATGTCAGAGAAAGTGGCCAAGAAACTCAATTTGAAAAGTACAGGTGAACACCACATCCAGGTGTACACATTTGGAAATGAGAAGCCACACTATAAAGTGGTACAGCAAGTGGAATTCAGAATGCGGCTTAGAAATAGCCAGAAAATTGATATGGTGGCAGATGTGGTCCTGACGCTGACCACAGAACAAGTCAAAGTGCCTGTGTCAGAACAGGACAAAAAGTACCTGCAGAAGTACTTCCCAGATGAGAGTTACTTTGCAGACAGAATTCCCAAGGAAAAAGGGACAGAGTGCACATTCAAACCAGATATTATAGTGGGCTTGAATTATTTCTGGGACTTGATGTCCAGAAACACCAGCACCACCAAACTCCCGTCAGGATTGTATGTAATTCCATCAGAGTTGGGATTACTGATGGGTGGTGGGCAGCTGACAAGCAACAGAAATCAATGGACCATGGATGGCGCATATCCGGTGGTGGTCAATACAATTGTGCATCAAATTCAGAGAGAAAAGTGGTACGAGGAAGCACCACTGTCAATTGCTCCTGTACCAAATGTCAAAGACATGGACAGACTGGATACCATTGGCATAATGGATCAGCCAGACCTCGTCGAGGATGATGAGGCCATCAAGCAATTCAATGAAAGTGTACAGAGAAACCCAAATGGTCGGTACTCTATAAAGTTCATGTACAAGCCGAATTTGCATGAACTCCCAGACAACAAGGCAATGGTGTTCAAGAGGTTCAGGTACCTCACCAACAGACTCAAGAGAGACCCAGAATTATTGGAGAAAATTCAGGCAATCATGAAAGCTCAAGAGGAACAAGGAGTGATTGAGAAAGTTCAAGAAGACATTATGGATGGCAGGAAGTTTCATATTCTGCCCCATCAGCCAGTGATAACGCCAGAGAAAACTGCCACAAAGGTCAGAGAGGTATATGATGCCTCAGCAAGACCGCCAGGCATGCCGAGCTTGAATGAGTGCATGTACCGCGCTCCAGTGATACTACCACAGCTGGTAGGGATGTTGATGGGATTCCGATTGCATGGAATTGCACTGGTCACAGACATAGAGAAAGCATTTCTGCAAATCAGCCTGCAGGATAGTGACCGAGATGTGACAAGATTTCTGTGGTACAAGGATCCCACAAAACCATCCATGGAGGACAATATTCAGATCTACAGATTTGCCAGAGTGCCATTTGGCATAATCTGCAGTCCAGCGTTGCTGGCGCTGACTGTCAGATACCACCTGAATCAAGCTGGCACAGAGAATGCAAAGTTGATTGATGAAAATCTGTGTGTGGATAATCTGATCCTCAGTGTGGATACAGAGCAGAAAGCAATAGAATTGTACCAAGAATCTAAGGTGCTGTTCACAGAGGCACAGATGAATCTGAGAGAGTGGAACAGCAACAACAAGAGTTTTACTTGGCAATTGGCAAAATTGGATGTGGCCAAGGAAATTGTCACAACAGTCCTAGGAATGAAATGGGACACAGAGAGCAACCAGATGTGGCTGAAAACACCAAAGACAGTTCAGCAATCACAGTTATCAGAAACTGACCAGAAAATCAAACTTCCCACAAAAAGGACAGTCACAAAGGTGACTGCGGGATGTTTTGATCCAATGGGACTCGTTGGCCCTGTCCTACTGCCAGCAAAGAGATTTTTGCAAACGTTATGGCATTCGGGACCAAGTGCCAAAGAATGGTACACTCCCCTGTCTGAGGAACAGACAGCAATTTGGCAGCAATTAGAGACAGAATTGCTCAAAGTTGGACAGATCAAGTTCAACAGAAATTTGAAGTATCAAAGTGGTGCAGATGCACAATTGCACATTTTTGTGGATGCCTCAGCAATGGCATACAGCACAGTGGCATACATATGCCAGAAAACAGAGAATGACAGCGGCACGTCAAGCCTGCTGTACTCCAGATTGAGACTTGCTCCAAAAAAGCCAGAGGTAACAATTCCACGGTTGGAATTTTTGGCAATGCTGATCGGCAGCAGAATGTCAAAGTTCATTCACAAAGAGCTCAAGGACATCAAATTCAGTCAGACTGTCCTATAGTCAGATTCAACCTGTTGTCTGAAGTGGCTGACAACCGCGAAGCCACTAGCATGTTTTGTCAAGAACAGATTGGACGAAATCAAGAAAATTCAGAGTGAGACAGAGAACATGCACATCAGACACATCACAGGACTGGAGAACCCAGCAGACATGGCCACGAGAGGCATGAGCATGTCAGAGTTGGAGAGCAGTGACCTGTGGTGGAAGGGGCCAGAGTGGCTAATGACTGGAGAGTGGCCAGAGCTGAAAGTGGAGCCAGTCACGCCAGAGGTGATGGCAGAAATCAAGAAAGAAGAGCTCAAGTTCCCAAAGACCAGTCCAATTTACCTGGGTGCCACACAGCAAGTGGTCAGTGACCCAGATACCAGCAATGTGCAAGCTGATGAAAGCAAACAAAGCAATCCATTGGGAATTGAGATTCAGAGGTTCTCATCACTGACAAAGTTACTGGATGCAACAATATACATGAGTGTACGGCAAATGTACAAAAGTGCAGCAAAAGTGACAGTCAGAATGGACTGTCAGAGATCATGAAAAGTATCTGTGGTACAATGAAACCACAGGGAATTATCAGTATTGAAGAGAGAAAGATTGTGTTGAAATGCTGGATCAAAGGACGCAACAGAATCATTACAAAGGAGTGGCAGAGATTCTGGCAACAGGCCATAGCAGGGGCAGCCAGAATGGCAAGAAAGCAGCTGCAGACCAGCAGTTGATCAAATGGCTCAATGTGCAAATGCATCAGGATGGAATCCTGAAGTGTCACGGCAGAATGGAGCATACAGACCCACAAGAGGTCACAGTGCCACTCATATTGTTGCCAGCAACGGCTACAGTGACTCAGCTGATCGTCAGAGACCAGCACGAGAAATTAATGCACGCAGGAGTGCAACACACATTGGCAGCGATCAGACAAAAGTACTGGATAACACAGGGCAGACGGGTGATCTATAATGTGACCAGAACCTGCCTGATCTGTCAGAAATTGGGAGCAAATCCGTACCAGCTTCCACCAATGCCAGATTTACCAGAGACCAGAGTGCAAAGAGCCAGGCCGTTCCAGTACACGGGCTTGGATTATCTGGGACCAGTTTGGTACAAAGTGGACAAAGAGCACAAGAAAATGTGGATTTGTTTGTTCACATGTATGGTGACACGCGCAGTTAACCTGGAAAGTGTACTGGACATGACAGCACAGGAATTCCTGAACACAGTCAGGAGATTCATCGCCAGGCGCGGAAAGCCTGAGGCAGTTATTTCAGACAATGTGACACAATTCAAGTTGACAGAGAAAGTACTCAGTGAAAGCACTGACAGGGCCATTAATACTGGGAAAGAATGGTCAGAAATGGTTAAAAGTGGAGCAGTGCAGACATACTGCTCACAGCAACAAATCCAGTGGAACATGACAACTCCTATGGCACCATGGCAAGGAGGAGTTTATGAGAGAATGGTGGGCATCACCAAAAAAACATTTCAAGGCAGCTGTGGGGCACAGAATGTTAACCCTGCAAGAATTGTTGACGCTTCTGCCAGAAGTTGAGGCAGTGATCAACAGCAGGCCAATCTCTTACATCTATGGTGATGTGAAAAGTCTCAGAGTGCTGACACCAAAGGACTTCCTGACAGGGGAAGGTCAGATTGGAGCACCACAGTTTGATAAAGATGGATAATTTTTACCCAGAGTGGACAATGCAGCAAAATTGCAGAAATATTGGGAGACAACCCAGCAAACTTTGGACAAGTTCTGGGACTTGTGGCATCAAGAGTATATCCCAAGCTTGCGGGAAAGGACTCAGGTGACACACAAACATGGCAGATTGACCGCGACTCAGGAACCCAAAGTGCACGAAGTTGTGCTAGTTTATGAAGAGAACATGCCCAGAGGTGCATGGAAAATGGGTCACATCAAGCAGTTAGAGCCTAGCAAAGATGGACAAATTTGCTCAGCAAAAGTCAGAACTGCCAACAGAAATGTGGTCAGCAGATCACTAAATCAATTGTATCCGCTGGAAATCAATTCAAAGACAATGGATATCCCAGAGACAGCAGTGACAGTCAAAGTGGATTTACTGGATCCAGTGATTGTCCAGAAACATATCAGAAATCAGAATTCAAATAGAGACCCTGCTCCAAACCCTGCTCCGAAGAACTCAGCTACAGATAGAGTCCTGCCTGAGGAGTGCAACAGGGAGAACCACAGCAACTACCAGCAATCTGGTGATTGGAATGCTGTGCATGATGTTGATGCTGACAGGCGTGTCAGAGACAGCAACGCTAAGAGAAGCCGGCAAGGCTTACAGCGAAGTATTTTCTAGAACATACGTTCTAGAAACCTCAACAGTAAGGCCACCATCATTGGCAGCGTATCACAGATTGCCGCCTTTGCCGTCAGAATGGCCACCAAAGTCTGTCAGGGAAATGCAAACTTATGAGAGATTCAAGGATGCAATCAAGGATCATCCTGTGGAACAGGTGATCAACTCACAGAGCCAGAAGTATCAGATTTGTACCAGTGGAAGGCATGGACATGCGCTCACAGTTCCTGAAGAAGTGCAGTGCCATATTCCACCAAGGAATTTTGTCAAGGTGATGAAAGTTACACTCTATGCACAGAGACAGATTCCACAGAAAGAGAAAGCATACAGATGCTACATCAGAATCAAGGAAATAATTACACACACCAGTTTCTGAGGAGCAAATGGCATTACAGGTAATTTTGAGAAATACCAGCAAGTTGGCATGGTAGCCTGCAACTATGCAAGAATCCACAAGATGTTCAGAGGAACACCATTGGTGGAAATCGAGCCCAGAGTGTGGACAACAAATAAAACCTTGAATGTGGAATATTCATGGTGTTGTTGCGACAAAGAAAATGTCGTCAGCAATTTCTACATGGAAGATGGAACCGTGGCTTCACTTGATGGAAACACTGTGATCAGCGATTTGCAAGATTTCAGCCAATGCAGAGCCATGATGGGACATTGCAGTGACCAGAATTATGGAATCACAGTGTGGGATACTGGGAATTTCAAGCATCAATGTGCATATGAAAGAATTGGCAGATTCAAATCAGAAATATCTGGCCAGACAATTATTGTGTCAGAGTTGCAAGCAGCGTACTCTCACAGCAACAAGACTAAGAGGCCAGTAGGCTCAGAATGCGTTCCAAGAGACACATATTACACCGATCAAGGAGGTGTATTTATCCAGTTTGATAGAAGAGAGGATGTGCCTGTGGAATGGGCAATGCCAGGAAAATTAGTGGAGGCAAAGGAGTCGACAATCAGTGGAACATTGTATGCCAGATTGGACGACAGAAACTCCAAGTTTCAGTTTCTGCAACACGTGGTCAGAGAAATGACTCAAGCACAATTTGCAATTGTATGGCATCAGTTATGTCAACTTCGCAAGAACCAGCTGGACATGCTGACTCAGCTTTTCCGTATCGATCCAACATTGGGGATTCGAGCCATGCTGGGAAGACAGGATGTTCATGCAGAATGGGCTCAAGGAGCAATTATGTTTTGGGAATGCAAGGAAGTGCAGCCATACATAATTTATCAAACAGGGAAAGTGGGAGAGACGTGTTACAAGTATACACCAATGAGACTGGACAAAGATGGGCCCTTGTGGTTCAAGAGCCCAGGCAGCAGAGATCTGGTAGAGAAATCACCAGAAGAAGACTGCAGCCACACCACACCGCACTTGTACAGAGATGAGCATGGACAATGGAAGTCCGCACATGGAATGGTGCATGTCACAGAGATGCCAATTGAAATGACGCAGAAAGGACAGTGGCAGGCCTTCACGTTTGATGTGCCTCACTTGTTCACCAACATTGTCAATAGAGCAACCAATTTCATGGACGTCAGAGGCCAGATTCAGAGACTACAGAATCTAGAGCATGTACAGAACCAGTTGATCGATTACACAGCAGATATGTCATTGGATCCTAGAGTGATCAGAAATTCAATAGAGGGCATCGGAGCTGGAATTGGACAGACAGCAGCAGGAATCGGCAAGGCATATGGTCACTATATTTCTGGAGTGTCAAAGGGGTACACCAACTTTCTGGGAGGAATGCTCAAAGGACCCTTCCAAGTAATCATCAACACAATTGCGATGCTGCTGGGTATCACAATCCTGGTGGCTGGAATCGTAGCTGCAGGATACCTGTGGTACAACTGGAGAATTGCCACAGGAAAGCCAGTGATTCCACCATGTGTGTACACATGCATATGGAAATGCATAGTGTGTCCATTCAAGTGCATATGGCTATGCTTTAGAGCCATCAAATAAACTGCGCAGAAATCAGTCCAGAAAGAGACCAGTTATCCACAGAGAAAAGTACGCAAGACAGAGTTGAGACCAGCAATCAAGAGGAGAGCCAGATCCAACTCAACACAATCAGTCAGATTTGCCAGGAGAGCAGAAACAGAGGACAGAATGGCAAAGTTACTATCAGCATATGTTCAGCCAGATGAAGGTTCAGGTGATGAGGGACAAGTCAGAGCCAGGAACAGAGACAGTGTTCACATGCCTGATATCCGCAAATTCACCACACGCGAACGCGCAGGAAGCGACATGGGCAACTACCTGCTTCATCATCAGGCTAGGTCGGCATTGGCATCACCTGCAACAGGGCGAGCGACTTCACGCACGCCCATGACTTCACGCACGACCACGTTCACTACCAAAGCAACCGTGGAGACACCACTCATCACGTTGGCGCCCACTACCACCAGCATGTGACCTTGCTGCAACAACGTGGTGCAGCAACTCTTCTGCCTGGAGTGTGTTGACTGTGGCAAAATGGATGGATAAAGAAATACAGAGAATTGATAATTAGGTTCATTTTTGTTCAATATTTATATTCACACTTTATCTATTTCATGCACTATATTAATTTACCACGTAAATATATTTCCTGCACTATATTATTTATCCACAGAGAATATTTGATTAAGAAAGTGTTTTATAAGTTATTGATATGTTTATGTGGGATATTTAAGTGAAAAGGTCAAATAAGTTATTATTAGGTTTATAAATATGAAATTAGGCTCATTCAATTCGCCAAAATTTTCTGAATATTTTTATATATACATTTATATGGTTTGCTTGCAATTTGGGAAATTCAAATCTTGAAAATATTTAATTCAGCGTAACAATCCAGGCCAGCTTCCTAATAGAGAAATGGTGCCCTGTGTGTGACTAGGAATTTACTGTACGCATTTACCAAGCCCTTTGTGTAGGCATATTTATTATAGCTTTGCAATGCTTTTATATTTATATTATTTTGACATTTATGATCAATACCCTGCTCGAATTATATCAAATACATTATATTAACCCTGCTCAATTAATATACCCGGTTACCTCAAATTTGCCGACTTAGCGCCTCGCAAGATAAATGTTTTTTTCTATTTGCCCAATTTGTACCTGGTATTTCTTTACCATAAGTATTTGAATGTATGCACGCGCAGTATAAGCCAACTGTTTTGGCTAAATGTGTCTTATTGTTGCATTTGTGTATTATTTGTGCATTTGTATTTGGGAAATTACTATAGCCATGTTTTTATACACAATTTCCATGTCTCGGCAACTTTTAGAGTTTTTACCTAGTTTTTACTTAGTTTTTAGGTTTGTGACCGAAAATAAGCTAGCGATAGAAACTTTGACTAGGAAGCTCGCTAACTTTGTGCTTTTGTATTCGAGCTGAATTTGATCGAAATAAAGTACCTGAAACAATTCAAAACCCCTTTTCAACACGCAACCACGAAATAAACTCAACTTGGCTGTCGACAAGTGGACGTTTGGCTACAACGAGAAAATCCAACTACTCTAGAGGCCGTCACTCACTACGGTCTTGGAGTTGCCGGAATCGGTGGTAGAAGACGCTGACTTCAGTGGCTTCATCACATACCTCCAATACAACAGCAGGTAGAAATAATGTCGTGAGTGTCAAAACACAAAATTCAATAAAATATGAATGAAAGAGAACGTTCTAAGCATTTAAACGGATATTAAATGTCAAATTGATGCTCTGATAGTCTGATATTCAAATCTTGCTCACACTTCATTAAAAATAAGGCTATGTGGAAATGAGAACAGATGTAAAAAATAGAATGGCAGCCTCAAATAGAACGACACCTCCAATAGAACGGCAGGTAAAAAAGTTGACGAAAAAATAAAATGGCGCGAGTCTATAAGAAGAAATACGGTATGTTTGAATAGCGGTAATATCGCCATGCAATATCCAAAATCCAAAAATTGGTTTTCACATATTTTGTGAGAATGTAGGTGGCGTAGCCGCTCACCCATCCCATGGGGCATGATTTGTGATGGAAAAATTCAAGAAATAATCATCGAAATGGCGCCATTTGAAGACTGAAAAGATGGCGCCAAGCGTCAAGGCTTTCGACTCGAGACTCGATTTTGACTTGCTTTACTAACTCGACTCACTGACTCAATCGAAAAATTATTTTGGGATGTGACTCAAACCAGAGCTTAAAAAAATCTAGTTTCAAGTCGAGTCCTTATGCGGCACACTCAAATTACACCATTTCAGCACTACACAGGAGAGTTGTTAAAATACCGGTATTTTTGGAAAGCGTAAGCGTAAGCATAAATACACTTTCCAAATTTTGAGTATGGATACTGAAAGCGTAAGGTATTTTTAAAATACCTAGGATAGCGTAAATAAAAGCGTAAGCGTAAAAATGTTTTGGAGGCTTTTTGCTCAGTGAATTCTTTCCAAATCAAGCTCTCTGTGACATTTTATGGATGTCCACTAAGTATAGTCTGCCCTCATATTTGGTTTGGTTATTCATCGGCAGCAACACTTAAGTCATCCTCATCTTCTAACGTGGAGTTAGTGCTGTCAACAGCGATAAAATCGTCGTCGGGATCCATTTTCAGCAACAAATTTTCAAAAGCATAAAACTAAACTGTGTGAAAAGCTTTTTTACACTTTTAGTACCCGGTTATTTTGGCCGGGAAAGCGTAAAAAAGCGTACAGGTATTTTACGAAAGCGTAAGCGTAACGTAAGCGTAAGTATAAATACCCATTTACCCGGGTATTTCGGGTAAGCGTAAATACGCTTTCGCAACTCTGCTACACAGGATCACTGACAAAAAAATTGTTTTTATTTAAAAAAAATAAAACATCTAAGGGTTGAGGTGCACAAGTAGCGGCATAAATCGAACCCTGGAAAATTCTAATTCCAAGAAAATTATTTAAAAAAACTACTAAAAAGGTGAAGCTTCCACTCATCCATCACCAAAAACTTTTTTCCCAACAGAGAGCTGTTTCATTTGGATGAACTACTAAAAGAACTGCGCCAGCAGCCGCACGTAGGCCGTTTATATTTCTGGCTGGAATTATACATCAAATTCAGCAAGCGAATGGGTTTTATCAGCCAGGTGGCAGTCCCAGACCCTGTAAAATGCCCCGCAACCTGTTAAATGCCATGCAAAGTGTCAAAAGTCATGTAAAATGCCCTGCAAAACGGCAGCCATTTTGCAGGGCATTTTACATCACTTTTGGCACTTTGCATGGCATTTGACATTTTACAAGGCATTTTACAGGGTCTGGGACTGGCACCAGGGAATAGATGCACTGCTCGGATTGCAGTCTGGGATTATAGATGGATCGACGTTCAGACAAGAAATGAGCTACGATTCCGCTCCCGAGTTCATGAAGGTGACAAACGCGCCGGAGTATTTTTTCAAATTTCATCGAAATGAGTGAGTTTAAAAAAAAATTAGATTGAAGATTTTTATACCATTTATTGTTCCAATTTTTGTTGGCATACAGCCAAGCCGATCCCGCGCAATTTATTTGGGTATAATGTTAATATCAGACAATTTTCTACAGCTTCAAGCATGATGTATACTTTTAAAGGCACCGAAAAAATTTCGTTTATAGATTACAGAACATTCTACTTTTAGATGATCACATGACTACATTTTCTACACTTGACAAATTTTTGTTGCATATTTGGTCCAAATATTTACCATTGAGGAACTATCCGCTAAAAAAAACAAAAACATAAACATTGACAGAAATATGGTAACGCTACATATTTAGCTTGCAACTTTTCAAGCAAAGTGATGCCATTGTTTACATCTTTGAAACTTGACATGCCAGCAAAACTAGATTCCCTAAAATGTTTTTTTGGCCCTGTGCCAAAGAAAGTACACACCAAATCACTGTAGAAAAACGCCGACTAGTCAAAAACCACGTTCGCAGGCATGGGAAAATAGTGCCGATAAGCACCTACTTTGTTTTTTCGGCGGAGGGCCTCGGCTCGTGGTCCATGCGAGCGGAATTCCACAAAAACATCAGGTTTTTTAAATTTTTTTAAATTTTACTAATAATTAAATTTTTTTGATAATTTCCAAATTTTACTGTAAAGCGGGAATTAGAGCTCACGTCGAATCGACGCTGAGCTCTAATTCCGGCCTAATTCTCGACAAATGCGAATGTTATAAAAAAGCAATTTTCGAAAAGTGCCCTACACATTATTTGCGGTGTAGTCAGTTTAATACTCACACAGAGGGTTGGTTTTATAAAAATTCATTCTAGTAAAATTGTATAAAAATTGTATAAAAATTTTATTTTATTTTAATTTTATTCTTGTTTCATTTTATTTTATTTTATTTTATTCCCAAAAGTCATTAATAAAATAAAATGACTCATTTTACAAAAATTTTACAAAAATTTTACAAAAATTTTACAAAAATTTTACAAAAAATCAGAAACATGCATGCAAGGCCAGAAACATGTTATAATTAGACCTTACATGAAAAACCTGTGACAAATTTTACCCTTACTTTTCAAAAGTTGCATGCAATATGTATTGTTAGCTAGCTGCAAGTGTAAAGTTACAATTATTGATAAGAATGGTTTGCATTTTCAGTAGAAGGACTACTGGAGTGTGTTGGGCACATTTGTAAAATGTCATGCAAAGTGTCAATTGTCATGACAAATGTAAAGTAAAGTATCAATTGTCGTGCAAAATGTCAAGTGTCATGTAAAATTTCAAGCAAAGTGGCAATTGTCATGACAAATGTCATGCAAAGTG
>CAXIWS010000742.1:0-69188 GCA_964036195.1 Sphaerolaimus hirsutus | reverse complement strand
CGTCGAAATGGCATTTGGCACTAAGCCAGGACTCTGTTCTGTATTATGGCCAAATTCTGGCCTTGAAAAACAGAATATAAGCATATAAAAAGAAACGTTCGGAGCAAGGTGATCAGTGCATTTTTGTATAAAAAAATGCGTGGGTCGTTTACACAGCCCACGCGGCCTTATATTGGGGGGCATACCATACATCATTTAGACGACTCTTTGGGCTATCTTTTGTATGGGGTGAATTTTCCCAAAAAGTTTAGGGGGGGCCATGAATGAATCGTTTTTCAAAAATTCGTAAGCGTTCGGACCTAGGTAAACGGGGGTTTATGTATGAATGTACATAACTACACAAACAATGCTGCGGTGCAAATTGACACCTATTAATACATCATGTACATTGTATACATTATGTACCTCATTTGAGACGGGGGTATTTTGAGGGGGGGGGGTTATTTTTTCCTCAGCTCGAAAACACCTGGGGGTATTTCGAGGGGGGGGGGTTAACTCGAGGAAATACAGTATGTTGTAAATTTATTGCAGTAAAGCAATATTGTCAAGCTCTGGCGAACTGGCCGCCACTTTGTCCGCCGAATACTCGGCGTCCGAAGATTGCGACGTCATTTTCTTACGTCCATTTTTTGTTTTTTATTTTTCTTTGGGGGTCGCATTATTGGAGAGGGTCGCATTATACTTACACAATGTGCCCAAGGGTGTCACACTATTGGAGGGGTTGCTTTATTGGAGTGGGGTCGTACTAATAGAGTATTTACGGTATACATATTTATTAAGTAAATGTAAATACCTATGTCTTAACAACACTGCAAATTTGCATCGCCAACTACACATTACCAGTTTGTGCAGATTTTTACATACCTGGGGACTTTCATTCCAAAAGTTAACATATCCAGATTTTTAGATTTTTCAAAATCGCATTTTAAAGTTTGGCGCTGGCCCGGCAGCGCCATGTTTGGGCGACAAAGCTTGCCCTGCACTTTTCAGATATCTCGGACATTTGTCTACAATTTTTGTATCCCTAAATTTTGTCAGCTGGTAAATATTTTGGGAGTTATGTCATATTTTGTAAACCACCAAAAATAAGGAGTAAATTTGAAAATTTGAACTTGAAATATAACTTCCTAACGGTGCATCGCAGGGCAAAACCAATTACACCACTGAGAAGCCCTTTTCGAGAAGTACACAAACCTAAATTTTCAGATCTATATTTATACCCGTACTCGATTTATAGAGCAAAATAAATTTGGAAATTCACGTATGCACATTTGGAAATGAAACTTTATTTTGTATGGGAAATCCGGCCGGCTCTTCGCGAGAGATCCGGAGCACGCGTGCACTTTTGGAAATGAAACTATTTTTTGGATATGTGCACTTATGAAATGAAACTCCGGTGGTCCGACATGGATATGTGCACTTACGAAATGAAAGTCCTGTTTTTCATAGGGGATCTGAAATGGATATGTGGGGACTTTCATTCCAAAAGTTAACATATCCAGATTTTTCGATTTTTCAAAATCGCATTTTAAAGTTTGGCGCTGGCCCGGCAGAGCCATGTTTGGGCGACAAAGCTTGCCCTGCACTTTTCAGATATCTCAGACATTTGTCTAAAATTGTCCCTAAAGTGTCCCTAAATTTTGCTGGCTGGTAAATATTTTGGGAGTTATGTCATATTTTGTAAACCACATTTTGTATGAAATGAAACTCCGGTGGTCCGACATGGATATGTGCACTTACAAAATGAAAGTCCTGGTTTTTATAGGGGATCTGAGATGGATATGTGCACTTTCAATATGAAGATTGTGATTTTTCTGAAAAACAGTACCACTGTATCTTGGGAACGAAATGGACTATAACACTGATTTTTTACCAAAATGGGCAGAATTATACATGGATGTCGAATCCACAGCTAACTCAATTTTTCTGGATTTGGCGCTTGTGAACTTTTGGAACGGAAGTCCCCATGTGCACTTTCGATATGAAAATTGTGATTTTTCTGAAAAACAGTACCACTGTATCTTGGGAACGAAATGGACTATAACACTGATTTTTTACCAAAATGGGCAGAATTATACGTGTATGTCAAATCCACAACAGAAGCTGGTACAGAAGTTCCCACCTGCTGTATTTCCTCAAATTACCCCACGGGGGTTTATTTCAATTTTTTTTTAATTTTTTCACATTTTGTCACAAAAAAATTTAAACAATTAAAAACAAAATTATTTCATTTTTTTATATTTTCTTTTTTTAATTAAATTGACAATAAAAATTTTCTACATTTATTTCATTTTTTTACATTTCTTTTTTAATTAAATTGAAAATTTATAAAAAATAAAAATAAAAAATAAAAAATAATAAAAAAATTATATAAAAAAAATTTCTTCTTATTTTTTCATTTTTTTAAATTTTTTTAAAATTAAATTGAAAATATATAAAAAATTAAAAAAAATTGAAAAAAATTTTGATAAAAAATAATAAAAAAAATTAAAAAACTTTAAAAAATAATAAAAAAATAAACAAAAATTTAGAATTTTTTTTCGTCATTTATTTCATTTTTTTAATTTCTTTTTTTATTAAATTGAAAATTTCTAAAAAAATATAATAAAAAAATAAAAAATTAAAAAATATATAACAAAATTTCTAAAAAAATAAAAATAAATAAAATAAAAAATTTAATAATTTTGGTGCCCTTAGCACCAATGCATAAAAATGGCACTATTTTGGTGCCCCTAGCACCACTCCATAGAAATGGTGCGATTTTGGCGCCCCAAGCATCACTCTATAAAAATGGCGCTTTTTTGGTGCCCCTAGCACCACTCCAAAAAATGGCACTATTTTGGCGCCCCTAGCACCACTCCATAGAAATGTTGTGATTTTGGTGCCCCTGGCACCACTCTATAAAAATGGTGCTTTTCTGGAGTCCATGGCACCACTCCATAAAAATGGCTCTGTTTTGTGGTCCATGGTGCCACTCCATAAAAGTGGCTCCATTTTGGAGTTCATGGCGCCACTCCATAAAAATGGTGCCATTTTGGAGTTTTTGGTGCCACACCATAAAAATGGTGTGATTTTGGCGCCCCTAGCACCACTCCATAAAAAATAGCACTATTTTGGTGCCCCTAGCACCACTTCATAAAAATGGCACTACCGTATTTCCTCGAAATACCCCCCCCCCCCTCGAAATACCCCCCCCCCCTCGAAATACCCCCCCTCAAAATGGACACTATGAACTTATAAACCCCCCCCTCGAAATACCCCCCCCCCAAATTTAGTGTATAGAGAACGTAAATGACAAAGGCTGTGGTTTGTCATCCCGACAATGCAGAATACACGTTAAAACGATGACTCTGTTATGTGAGAACAGTGTTTGTACGTCTACACACTTATAAATGTCTTTAGAGTCTTATAAATGGCGATTTTTGTTGCTTTTTTCGACGTCTGCGTACGTTTCAGACTACATTTTAGTACTGGGATTTCAAAAAATTTCTGGCGAAATAATAAACCCCCCCCTCGAAATACCCCCCCCCCCCCTCGTTTAACCCCCCCTCAAAACTCTCACTCTGAAACAAAAAACCCCCCGGGGGTATTTCGAGGAAATACGGTATTTTGGTGCCCCTAGCGCCACTCCATAAAAATGGCACCATTTTGGTGCCCTTAGCACCAATGCATAAAAATGGCACTATTTTGGCGCCCCTAGCACCACTCTATAAAAATAGGTGCTATTTTGGTGCCCCTAGCACCACTCCATAGAAATCGTGCGATTTTGGCGCCCCTAGCACCACTATATAAAAATGGCGCTATTTTGGTGCCCCTAGCACCACTCCATAGAAACGGTGTGATTTTGGTGCCCCTGGCACCACTGTATAAAAATGGTGCTTTTTTGGAGTCCATGGCACCACTCCATAAAAATGGCTCCGTTTTGTAGTCCATGGTGCCACTCCATAAAAGTCGCTCCATTTTGGCACCACTCTATAAAAATAGGCGCTATTTTGGTGCCCCTAGCACCACTCCATAGAAATGGTGCGATTTTGGCTCCCCTAGCATCACTCTAAAAAATGGCGCTATTTTGGTGCCCCTAGCACCACTCCAAAAAATGGCACTATTTTGTCGCCCCTAGCACCACTCCATAGAAATGGTGCGATTTTGGCGCCCCTAGCACCACTCTATAAAAATGACGCTATTTTGGTGCCCCTAGCACCACTCCATAGAAATGGTGCAATTTTGGTGCCCCTAGCATCACTCTATAAAAATGGCGCTATTTTGGTGCCCCTAGCACCACTCCATTCAAATGGTGCGATTTTGGTGCCCCTAGCACCACTCTATAAAAATGGCGCTATTTTGGTGCCCCTAGCACCACTCCATAGAAATGGTGTGATTTTGGCACCGCTAGAATCACTCTATAAAGATGGCGCTATTTTGGTGCCCCTAGCACCACTCCATAGAAATGGTGCAATTTTGGTGCCCCAAGCACCACTCTATAAAAATGGCGTTATTTTGGTGCCCCTAGCACCACTCCATAGAAATGGTGCAATTTTGGCACCCCTAGCACCACTCTATAAAAATGGCGCTATTTTGGAGTCCATGGTGCCACTCCATAAAAATGACTCTGTTTTGGAGTCCATGGTGCCACTCCATAAAAGTGGCTCTGTTTTGGAGTTCTTGGTGCCCACCATGAAAATGGTGCAATTTTGGCGCCCCTAGCACCACTGCTTAAAAAATAGCACTTTTTTGGTGCCCCTAGCACCACTTCATAAAAATGGCACTATTTTGGTGCCCCTAGCACCACTCCATAAAAATGGCACTATGTTGAGAGAGCTCTGTCTTGATTTTAATGCTTTATTGCGGAGTCCAGTGAAGCTCCTGTGTGTACCCGAGAGCTCCAATAAATGGATCACAAACATCACTTTAATATGCAGAAGTTTACTGTGCGTAAAAAGGATCACTTTACAATTGATCACAAAAATCATGTCTCACGACACTCTCCCCCTATGTGAGACAACAACAAAACTACTCGTGTTCCTGTCCAGCCCCTGTGTTATCTGATGGACCGCTTTCCATCAGCCCATGGAGGTCCAGCTGGCTATTAGCGTTTCCGGTCAAGCCCAGCATTTGAATTTCCTCCTCGGTAGTGGCCCTGCGGACATTTTTGCCATTGTCGTTCAGCAGGGCACTCTCACTGCTGGCTGGCACATGGGGACGCAGCGCGGCTACTTGTGGGGTCCTACTCCGGAACTCTGAGATGTAAACGAATGGAATTAAGCTGAAAGAAAATTTGTTGATTTACCCCTCGCACCCCCCCAACACACTCTCCTATTACCCCCCAACACAAGCCTTGTAGGCAAGTCAGAACATCTGTTCTGACTACAAAAAAGATACAACAGAGTACAGCAAAAGCTGTTAGCAGATGTAATGTAAGAGTGGAACCCTGAGCAGATGTATCTGAAAAACCTGCAAATACCTGGGTTCCCTCAATGTAGGATAGTCAATGTTCATTGAAACATAAAGTTGACGGGTTGTGACTAATTTCGCAGTAGTCGCAAAAACCATCATTCCAGAAAAGTCTATGAGTCTGAAATTATTTTTTGAGCCCTAGAAAAGTTGAACCCTGGAATAGTTGTTTCAAACATTTATTCATAACAATCAGGTATTTTGTGGGGTAAGTTGTCTTTTCCACAGCTCAATGGTCATCTCCATTGGGCTTACTTGGACAGGTATAAAACGGACCCAAATACCTGTTTTCCCAGCCCATTATTTGTTTGTCAGATTTATGAAATAAATCTGATATACGTCTCCCCATTTTGAACTAACACTTTGGATTTGTGAACCTGTTTGAAGTGCCATATTTGCCAAATGTCCAGCAGTTGAACTGGCGCTGGAGTGACTGGGCACAGGGCCGCCTGTTTAAGGCATGCCTGTATCCAGTTGTTGCACTGATGTATTCATTTGGATACCCCAGGAAGCGCTCAACTTGGCCATCTCGGACTGGACCAACTTGTGCACCATGGCTTTGACATTCGGTGTCTATGGGAATTAACTGAGTTAAAATAGCGCTTAAACATTTGCAATGCTAGCAAAATTTGAACCTCTATTTCTGCCGTTACGGCTTCAAATGCAGGTACTTCATGTGCACTATAGTTGGTTTGGAATCTGTCATAAGGTTTTCTGTGCCCCCTCCAACTATGTCCGCCCCTGCCATGCCAAGCCCTAACATTGTATCCCCTGCTGGACCTTCGAAGAGTTATGAAGTTGGCATTTTGTCTAAAATTTTTGCCAAAAGTTCAAATGTCCGGATGTCTAAACACACCTTCCTCCCCTGTCAAAGCGGTCATTGTTGGCATTTGACAAGGTTTGGAACAACTTGTCTGGGTGTTCCATTGAATGCGCATTTAACATGTTTTCCAGACCCATTGTTACATTTGTTTTCACTTGTCCAGTGGGCAACTTCGGAATTTTGAAAGTTGCCAATGTTGGAGTAGTGGCTGCGCTGGTTACCACTGAACTGCCCCCTGATTTTGCTAATTCCAGCCGCAGCTGTAAAACTGTTTTTAGTCACACAGCGGTTTTAAGACACACAATTGGTTTTTAGAGACACAATTTGACAATTTTGAGGGCAATGTGAAAATGGTACTGTGGTTAAGTATTGTACAGCAAAGCGACTTTTTTTAAATTAAAAGATTGGGATTAAGGGAACGATTTACCTCAGCATTTTGCCTCCTCAACACTTCAATTTCTAAAAGTATGGGTGAGCACTTTGAGTGTTCGGCCACAATTGCATTGAGCTGATTTTTGGTCTGCACCAAATTTTGTGCCAAATTTGAGTTGCTAGTTTCCATTTCCACCACTTCCGAAGTCAACAACTGGGTGAACGGTTGGCAGCTGTACATGGAAAAAATCGAGGAAAATTAACGAACATTTGCATGGTTGTTTTACCAGTCATGTGTTATTTTGACAAACCGGCGGCACGTTTGTATGTGATTCTTCATAATGTGGCAAAAGCCATCGACAATTTTGCTCTGCAAACTTTTCTGCTGATTGCCCTGGTTTGTGCGCCATTGTGACATTCTCGTTTGTCTGTTTTTTCTCCTGTTCTTTTTGCTTTAGCATGTTTTTCGAATTGTTTTTTTAATGTGTCTGACATTCATTTTTATTTCCTAAAGTTGGAATGTTTGTGAATGTTCGTTTAGTATCCAAAAGTCAATGGACGGCGCCGCTATGCTGCGGCAGATAGTCGGCTATCTGTGTTTGCTTCCCTTTTGTATATATTTAAAACTGACTCTTCACCGTTGGGGCGTTAAATTTGATTGAAAATTGAAATTTTTATCATGGCGTTTGCCGGTGATAGTTCCAGTGAGGAAAAAGGTTTACTTATTCATTTGTTTTTCAAGAAAGGTTTATTTTGCCACTTGTTTTTGTTGACATTTTTATAACCTTTTTGTCAGGTGTCGACTCACTGCAATCACTTGCCAACTTGCAAGTGCGTCGCCATGTTCATCAGTGTCATGCTCAATTTTGGGCTGATGGTCAATGCAGGAAAACCCCTGTGGAGTGGCTTCATGAAGGCACAAACACTGGGACAATGCATTTGAATGATGCTGCTACTTTATTGTTATCGCAGCACCAGAACACGAGAATTGGTATTTTTCATTTGACTTTTTGGGATTGCTTGGTTTTTTGCCAATTTTGTGTTTATGTGCGCGTTTTTTGCAGTGAGCACGCATTTAGGTGGTCGGGTTGACTGTGTGCAGTTTGAATTTGTGGATTTCGATTTGGCCACTCATAATCAATTGAAATTGAAGGGTTTGAGACATTTTGCTCAGGGTGTTTATGAGACTGGAAATACTCGAGTAATTGAGCAGAAAGATTCGTGTGACGTTCAGGTTCAATTTTCTTGAAAGGTTGACTTTTGGCTTATTCTGGTAAATTCTGGGTTTTTTCTTCCTGAAGGTATTTTTCCGGCACCACCGCACTGACGAACCAATAATACTTGAAAATGGTGCTCATGTTTTGGCTAGAAAGTTGCTTATAAGGCTGTGCACTTATAAGGAGTGTGAGAAGCGTCACACTCAGCAACTTCATGACCTGGATGTCTGTGACATTTATCTGGCTGACTATACAGGGCTGCTGGTTATTTTCAGTTTTACTTGTTTTTTTTGTGTATTTGTAACACTTTCACGTTTTGTGTATTTGTGACACTTTCAACTGCAAGTCAAACTGCAAGTTAACCTTTCGCCACTTAGGTCTATGTGTATTCAAGCCTGACTGGACTGTATCTAGGTGACTGCGTTGGTGCCATCATGAGATACATTGCTTTCCAGTTTCGAAAAATTTGAATGTCTCATTGGATGAGGTTTGGAGACTATGAGAAAATGTGCAAAATTTTTGTTAGGTTTTTTGGTGTTAGTCTGGACACTGCAGAATATTTACAACTTCTATTTTGCTTTGTTATGCAGCATGACAGCGAGCCATCTACATGGAATTGTGAACAGTTCTGCCTGTTGAATGATACCGGGATTGTCAACATTGTGTCTGATCTCCGTGCAGAAATGGAAAACCGTATGGACCACTTGTGTCACCGGTGTTTTGGACAGAAATTTGCCAGTGATGATTTTGCTAGTGGCCCCAATTTTGTGTATGACCATGCCGGGGTGCATTCATGTGAATTTTTTGAGGGGGGCACTTATGTGCCGCCAGTTTTCAGTGGTCGCCGCGAGGTGTGTTTGACACTCACTGGTACGAGAGAAAAATTCATTTTAATTTACACAATTGAATTTGAAAACTTCCATTTTTTTGTTAAAACATATTTTTAGAAAATTACTGTTTAGAAGAAAAATTACTTTCAGCAATGATTAGTTGAGTTTGTAGAATGAGTTGTTGAGCAACTACTCTACTTTATACAACTTTTCTAACCGCACAAAAAACTAGTCGATTTTCATCAATTATTTTGGCCAAATTGTTTGTTATGGAAATGAAATGGTTGTTTCCACAGTACTTTGTCATTTGGGCCAATTTTGTCTAAAATTTTGTACCTTCTCCACAAATTGAACCAGTTTGAATATTTTTCTTTGGCCTCTTCTGTGTTTAGTTGGGCAGTTCTCCAAGCTTTTTGTGGGTTGAAATCTGTTGCCACTGAGGTTGAATACTCATTCAAGCGCGGCAACCTCCCGTATACTAATAAGAAAGGTTCCACTTTAGTATTTAACTTTACTGACATGTTCAATTTCAAAGTTGCCAGAGGTGCATTGTCTACCCAAGTCAACTTTTTTGTTTCTAACATTTTGAGTTGTAAACAAACTGATTGAATGGCTCTTTCTGCCAAACCATTGGTTTGTGGGTGATACGTTTGCCCAGTAACATGTTTTATTTTCCAATACGCATGGAATTTTTCAAATTCTTTTGACAAAAATTTGGGAGCATTATCTGTTACAAGTACATTTGGAGTGCCAAAAACTGTGCACAAGTGTTGTGTCATTGCATTTGTAATGGTAGCAGTTTTTCTATTTCTCAATGGGACTGCGATGGTGAATTGGGATAACCCACAGATCATTACCATTAAATACTTGTAGCCTCTTTTTGTTGGCATATCTGTCAAATCCAAATGTATAGTATCAAATGGCTCACCTGGAGTTGGTGTTTGCAGTAGTTGTGGACTGCCATGTTTGTGTGGTTTACATTGTTGGCACAAAGTACAAGAATTGCACAATTTTATTATATCCTGTCTAATTGATGGCCATGTTCCATAATTAGTTAGTAGGGCCAGAGTTTTGTTTATGTTTCCATGTGCCGCAAACAATCCCGAATGTGCATTTTCTAAAAATGCACTTTGCCATACTGTCGGTATCCACTTGACAAACACATTGGGTTTGTAGGGTGACAATGCATAGACTACTCCATCAATCAAAGACAAATTGTCATATTTTTTGTTATTTTCCAAATCTGTTCGATATTTTAAAATTGTGTCATCTTGACTTTGTGCCAATTTCCAGGCATTCACATTCAAATTTTGTGATGGTGTGGCGATATTTTCTTGTGATGCAGGCATTTTGTTTACATGTGATTTGGACGTCAAATGAAGTGTTGTAGCACTTTGTGGCATCAGAGCAGGTATTACATCAATTAATTTAGCTGATTCAAACAACATTTTTTCATCTTCTGGGTCTAAATTTTCAATGGGATTCCTACTTCACTGGTCTGCTAGTTTGTTAAAAGTTGTGGGCCTATGTTCAATCCGCAAAATTGTTGATTGCAGGTACATAGCCCACCTTTCAAGAACTGATGGGTTAGGAGTTTTGAAGGCCTGAACTATCCCTGAGTTATCAGTTTGTATCACAACCTTTTGTCCATCTATGATTGGAGACAACCTTCTGCAAGTGTATGCAACAGCCAATGCTTCAAGCATTGCTGCACTCCAGTTGTTGTACTCTGCATGTACTCTTTTGCTTATATACGCCAGAGGGTGAAAATTTCCTGAATTATCTTTTTGTAACAGCACTGCAGACAAGCCATATCTACATGCGTCAGTTTGGATATAGAACTCTATTCCATCTTAGATGGGGTGTGCCAGACATGGTGACTCAGTTAGGGCTTTTTTCAACTTTTCCCAAGCTTGCGTCATGTCTGGTGTCCATTCTAACTCGGTACTTCCCTTCTTTGGAAATTTCACTGAAATGGCATGATATAGTGTGGCTTCTGTGTCAGCATAGTGAGGGATATAATGACTCATGTACATTGTTTTCCCTAGAAAGCGCCGTAGGTCTTGGAGTGTGGTTGGTTTTGGCTGTTTTAAAACTGCCTCCACCCTGTCTAGTGCTGGCCTTATTCCACTTGCTGATATATCATGTCCGAGGTAGCGTAACTTTTCTACTAGAAACAAACATTTTTTGGGCCCTAGCTTCAACTTAGCCCAGCACAAGCACAAAAATATTTTTTCTATTGCATCCAAATGTTCGGTGACTGTGTCTGTTGTTATTAGCAGATCATCCAGGTAACTTTGCACCCAAGGGCGATGAGCCTCAGCGGGTTGGACTAAACCCCTCAACATAGTGTTCATTAAACGTTGAAACAAAGCTGGGCTCCCTGACGCCCCCATTGGACATCTTTTGAATCAAAACTGTCCCATACTACAGACAAACGCTGTAATATCTTTAGTGTCTTCATCTGCTGAAAGCGGGATGAAAGCGTGATCATTCTTCTGCTCTTCCGAGTAGGACTTGAAAACATCTTTTGCTGTGCCTTTCAGCTTTGCAACAAAAACCATACACCAGAACGGTGAAACCAAATGTACAGGAACCATGAAAGGATGTCTCTGCACAGTGTCGGCCCAGTCTTTGAAATTGTCGCCATCCCCTTTGAAGTCTGGGATGGATGAAACCACCACCTGTAAAGGCATTGCACCCCATGACTGGGTGGACATTTCATTTGAATTTTTGGTCGACTCAAAGTTTTCTACTTTTTTCATTGTTTTGTTGTCTAGCGAGCCTGCCTGTGTCAGGTCCGTGACTTGTCCAGCGGGTGCGACTTGAACACTGGGTCGGATTGGACCGCCCTCCCCGGCCCGTTTGAGCTGTTCCATTTGCACCTCGACACTCCCCAAAGATTATGCATTGCTCAAAGGGGTCAAATAGGGGTCAAATAAATGCACAGACCCATACGCGTTGAATTGTTTATGTGTGAATGCTGGGTGCTTCAACTGAGTGTGAAAAAATGATGTGTCACTGCCACTTTCAATTCTTTTTTACTGTGTGAATGTGTGAAAATAACAGATAATTTTTGATGCAATTAATGTGATGAGTGAAATTACATTCAAATGACCACATAATGAGGACCACTTATTAAATGACCACTTAATTAATTAATTACATGATTGCATTTATAATCTATCAACTGCACACTTTGCTAAAATAATGATATAACCTAATTAGCACTTAATTAGTGTAATCACTGAGTACTTTACATTTTGAAGTAAAAATTGATAATGATAAGAGATAATCAATAATTGCATTTTAATCCTATTTACTGCATTGTTTGTAAAAAAATCAGTGTATAATCAAGTCTATAATTGCACTACTATGTATTTATTTCCTGCTCTAACTGAACTATACTACCAGCTGCACTTAAGGTGAATGGTGACTGGTTTTCACTGTAGGTGACTCTTAAAGATTAAAAATGTGAGCCATGAATTGACTGAGTGAATGAGTAAAAAGGTGCACAGTTGCCATATGTGTATATTTTTGCCCTGTTTCCCTGTTTCTATTGCCAAATATCACATTCTTTATACCGAAAAACATGAAATTAACACATTTACAATTTTCTATATTAGTGTGAAAGCCACACTTCACAGAAAATGTTACATTCACCCAGTGTGTGAATTTTTCCACCGACAAATCAATATCCCTTACATGTAAATAATATTCACACAAAAAATTTTTTTGGCACGCCTGTTGTGTGTTACTCAATAATCGACTTGTGTTGCTGAAACCCATTCATGTGTGATTTTTTGGTGTGTGATTGACCTCCCAGGCAAAATAAACAGATGGTGGGTGATCGAAAAATAGCTGTAATTGTCGGGAGTATTTATGTGTGTGATGGGTGAATGTGAGAATGTGTGAATTCTGCTGCAACGCTGCCCCTAGCACCACTCTATAAAAATAGGTGCTATTTTGGTGCCCCTAGCACCACTTCATAGAAATGGTGTGATTTTGGCGACCCCAGCACTCTATAAAAATGGCGCTATTTTGGAGTCCATGGTGCCACTCCATAAAAAATAGACCCTATTTTGGTGCCCCTAGCACCACTTCATAAAAATGGCACTATTTTGGTGCCCCTAGCACCACTCCATAGAAATGGTGTGATTTTGGCGCCCCTAGCACCACTCTTTAAAAATGGCGCTATTTTGGAGTCCATTGTGTCACTCCATAAAAGTGGCTCCATTTTGGAGTCCATGGTGCCACTCCATAATAGTGGCTCCATTTTGGAGTCCATGGTTCCACTCCATAAAAGTGGCTCTGTTTTGGAGTTCATGGCGCCACTCCATAAAAATGGTGCCATTTTGGAGTTCTTGGTGCCACACCATAAAAATGGTGTGATTTTGGCGCCCCTAGCACCACTCCATAAAAAATAGCAATATTTTGGTGCCCCTAGCACCACTTCACCAAAAATGGCGCTATTTTGGTGCCCCTAGCACCACTCCATAAGAATGGCACTATTTTGGTGCCCCTAGCACCACTCTATAAAACTGGCACTATTTTGGTGCCCCTAGCACCATTCCATGAAAATGGCATGATTTTGGTGCCCCTAGCACCACTCTATATAAATGGCACTATTTTGGCGCCCCTAGCACCACTCCATAAAAATGGCACTATTGGCGCTTGGCGCTACTTTCCAGTGGCGCCATTGGCGCTTGGCGCTACCATTTTTAACCAGTTTATGTTACCCTTGTGTGTTGATATTGCGGTGTGATGAGGGGTAAAACTATCTGAATCATCAACACTTTATGGAGACATGAATCAATAATAAGTCTTTTTTCTTCCAAAAATTCATTTTATGTTGATTTGTTACATATAAAACCTTTCATCGAACATTTTTCACTTTCAACATATCACAGGTTATCATTATATTCCAACATACAGAAATTGAAATTCTGATGCAAAAAAGTGCAACAATATCAATAAAAAATTCCCCATGCAACTTGACATGACCTGGTAGACTCGGCGACCTGAGAAGAAAAAATCAATAGAAAACATCCATCATTCTCACTGTTGAGCAATAAAACTTATTGATTTCCATTATTTGCCCATTTTTTGTGTTTTTGGAGGCAATACAAGTTATTGAAAGAGAAGAAAATAGTAATACACTACCGTGCAGAATAGTTGAGACTTTTCACACATAGAGAAACAGTAGGCTGGGGGTCTACCACACTTTTTTGCTTCCCAATTTCTTGTCCCCTGTCCAATTTTGATGCCGTTTGAGTATGTTGGGGTTTGATGCTGGGGCTACTACACAAAAATTTTGTTTGCTCAAATAATCCCCCAGGTCTGAGATAAGGGGGGTCTATAAAAGGATGGTCAATAAATATACAAAAAATGGGCAATCTGGATGAGTGTGTTTGAAGCTTAATAACTCAAATATTTCTGGGCTGATTTGAATCATTCAACACTTAAAATGATCGGGACAACATGCAAATTCTATTTTTGTGGTCGGTTTAGTGATGTTTAAACTACGTATGTCAATTTGACCCAGTTTTTGAAAATGAAAAAATTATTTTTTTGAACATGCTATCATATACTTTAGACAATGAGGATTCATTTAAAACAAAAATGAGTTCAATACCTCCTTCCAATCAAAAGTTATGGCACTTCAAAGTTTTCAATGGTGTCTAAATATTTTATGCTCATTTTACTGGGGTTTGCAGCTCAAAATTTTGTTATTGAACAGTCTATAACATTCTTTAGACAGAGAGAATTATTATGACAAAAACATTTTTTCAATATCTCTTTCCAATCAAAAGTTATAGCACTTACAAACTTCCATCTTCATTCCATACAAAATAATTGCACATTACCCATTCAGGGTTGGGCTAACTTTTCTCCCTAATAGAGCAAAGCCATAACCTCAAATTTACACACCAAATAGCCACACAGACTAGTATGCCTGCCTCCATTTCAGAGTTGATGGCAATGGATGCAAAACTGCAGCAAAAATAAAAAAATGCCACATTTCCATATATGCATTGCCATATGCTGTTCATGCTTAGAATGTTTCTTGCTGCACACAGAGCCCAGCAATGCAGGCAAGCAGTTCCCATGGTAAAATTTTTGTTAAAAAATGAACAAAGGAATTGGATATAGACTTTAAAGTGAGATACTGGGTGGCTACTGCCCAAAACAAGAAAAGTCTCAACTATTCTGAAACATAAACAAACTGAGTTAATATGTTTGTACACTAGGAATATACGCAGATTTGAACTTGAGGGGCAGTCATCCTGGGCATGTGTAGTCAACCCCCCAGGGTACCCATGTATAGCATCCAAATGTTTTGCATATCAACCATTTCAAAATTCTGGCAACATTAATCACGCAGCGCGAAAAGTCTCAACTATTCTGCACGGTAGTGTACTTTGTCTGACCTGTGTCATTAAAAGCAATACCATTTTGGCGCTGGCGCCATTGGCGCTTGGCGCCATGGTCCCCTGGCGCTTTTGGCGCTAAACGCTAATGTCCAGAAAAGCGCCATGGCACTTTTGGCGCTTGGCGCCATTTTGCTGTGGCGCCATTGGCGCTTGGCGCTGGTTCCGGAAAAGCGCCATGGCGCTTGGCGCCCAAAGTCTCGCGCTTTTCACATCACTACTGATGAATATTTACTGTGTATACCAGAGTTGGAACAACGTATTTACGTTTACCCGAAATACCCGGTTATTCTGGTATTTATACTTACGTTTACGTTTACGTTTTCAAAAAATACCATTACGTTTTGTTATGTTTTCCTGGCCAAAATACCCGGGTACCAGAGAAAACGTAAAAAAACGTTATTTGAGAAAACATTTTATAGCTTATTCTCAGAAATGCACTTTCAAACAATGTGTAAACGGTGCCAAAGGAATAGACATTAGACAGAATGCTTTCTGTTCGCACTCCGCAACACTCACCTATGTAAATATGTATACAAAAAATACCATTTAGGTATTGAAAATATTAGAACTGAATTGAGGTGGGTATTCATTGCGCGGTCTGTGTGATCGTTTTGTGAATGCTAATTTGGTGCACGCTGGTTTTACCCATCATTCAAACGAGGAGTTTGGTTCCGAAACTTGATAACTCCATGTTTTTCAGTTTTGTGAAAATTGCATTTGAAAATTTGAGAGTGGCCAAAGCTGAAAGTATTTTCGAATTTTCGAATTTTTTCATAATTTTTGAATTTTTATTTCACCCCTGGAAATAACACTTAAAAATCGATTTATTTTTCAAAAAATTCAAATTTTCGAAAATTTGAATTTTTCAGGGAATTCAAGGTGACAAAACACAGTTTTAAGTTCTTAGTGCTAAATAAAGTGACATTTGATATGCGGTGGGTCTGAAAAAGTCTCATGTATTTAATGAAATGACAAACATTAAAGAACATTGAAATGGCATCCGCGGCAGCAGCGGCGGACTCAATCACATCCATTTAGGAATGCATGGAGCCGCCCAAACAATTAGAACCGCTGCCCTCTACTTCCGGGGATACAGACTCCGGTCCATCAAAAAAAACCTCTTCTGAGGGGCAGTCACAATTATTTTTTCAATGATTTGGAATTTTATCAAATTGAAAAAACTTGGAAGTAATTGTTCGATGCTTTGGGCAAGGGATATCACTTAAGCATGCCTGCTTGTGCCAACATCAAATTTAATCATTTAAGTGTAATTTGAAAAAACACATAGATATTGAGTTTCGGAAGCAAACTACTCAATTGGGAATGTGCGTTTTTGGTGTATACACTGTGGCATGTCAATGTCACATTGTGATAGCTCAATTTCTCCTTGTGACACTTGAAACTCTGCTTGTGACATTCAAAATACCACGACCACTTACTGCCCTTTCAAAAACCACGATCAAAAATTTGTTGCTGCCATGTTTTGTAGTTGGCGTTACGCTTGATCAGACTGCAAAAAATGTTGCAGTATTTTGATTTATGAGGTCACCATAAATCATGACGTGGAACATTCATTGTCTATGAAATCCCCCCTATTGTGAGCAATGTTTTTGTGTGTTTGTTTATCCACATTGTATTCATTTGCTACTGGTCACAGCTTAATCAGTAAAAACCACTCAAGTTCAAACCATAGTTGTTAAATCATATACATAAAAATGTATACTTGAGTTCTGCATAGATACATTTACGTTGCACCCCAAAAAAAAAACTGGTACTTACTTACTCACATAGGTATTATATACTTTTTGAAAGTACCGTATTTCTTCTAATAAAATGCCATACCTCCAATAGAATGGCAGGTCTTGGCCTGTTTTTGCACTCATGAAAACAATAGAATTGCAGACTCCAATAGAACGGCACCTCCAATAGAATGGTGGATAGAAATTACGTTGGAAGAGTGCGAAAACGCAAAAATATTTGTAAAATGGGTGGTGAGAACAGCCAAGGTGTTCAGAACTGTGATTCAGGGTTGTTTTCACATATATTGGTTTTGTCTGAATTGATCCTCCGATATCAAAATGTTTTTCATGTTTCATCAAAAACCCTTTGTTCAAATGGTAAGAATGTGTGAAAAAGATTGGTGAAAAAATAGAACGGCAGCCTCCAATTGAATGGCACCTCTCTCTATCCAATAGAGCGGCAGGTTAAAAAGTTGACAGAAAAATTAAATGGCGCTCTTCTATTGGAAGAAATACAGTATGCAAGTAAATAAAATATAATTGAGAATAAATTTTTGGGGTGCATAAAAAGCAAAACCACTCAAATGAATTGAAACGGCTGTAATATGGCAGCGGAAATCATAGAAGTTGCGATGAGTATGGAAAGTGACGACACACTTTTTCGCACTCTTACATCTTTGTATGTCCCAAGTCAGAAATAATTCTTGGTTTTACATCTTCCCTATCTTAAAATACTGTTATATTCATTTACCATATTTCTTCTAATAGAAGAGCAAAGTTCTATTTTTTCATCAACTTTTTACCTGCCGTTCTATTGGAGGTGCCAGTCTATTGGAGGCTGCCGTTCTATTTTTTTCAACGATTTTTCACACATTTCTCATGTGGACATGAGCCTTATTTTTAATGAAGCTTGAGGAATATTTGATTGTAAGAGCATCAATTTGACACTCAGCAGCTAATTGAATGCTTTGAACATTCTCACAATCCATTTTCTACTTATTTTTGTGTTTTGGCACACTCCCAACATAATGTATACCTGCCATTCTATTGGAGGTGCCGTTCAATTGGAGGCTGCCGTTCTATTGTTTTCGTGAGTGCAAAAATGTGCCAAAACCTGCCGTCCTTTTGGAGGTGCCGTTCTATTGGAGGTATGCTGTTCTATTAGAAGAAATACGGTACTCACCAATTACAAGTTCAAACTCGTTGCTAACCATTCTTATTACTGTTATGAACTGTAATTATGTAAAGTATTCAGCGTTGCCACTGGTCTGCTGGACAATAACTCCAACTGTGACTTGATTCGATTCATCTTCGCTTGATGGGATAGAGCTGTTGTTTTTAAGTACCATATTTCCTCGAATTATCCCTGGGGGTTTATTTTTTCAGTGAAAATTTTGAGGGAAAAACGTGAAAAAGGCAACAATAAACATCATTTATAAGTTTTTACAGCTTTATATAAGGATGTAGATGGTATAAACGATGTTCTAACGTAACACAGTAAGTGTTTTGAACGTCTGTTATGCATTTCCTGAACCACAAATTCATAGTGCCAATTTTGAGGGGGGTATATCGAGGGGGGGGGGGTATTTCGAGGAAATACGGTATTCAAAAACACCAGTCAGATGCAGCAATTTCGCGTTGTCTATGTACATTCTTCTTGATTTTTGCTTCCTTTATGGTTCAAGATAACTTAAACATGTATTGGGCTATAAATTGATGGACTTAGATTCAAAGTTGTTAAAAGGTACGTACATTTATACGAAAAATACGTGTACGCGAGTATCGGTAAATACATTTACATACCGTATTTCCTCGAAATACCCCCCGGGGGGTGATTGTTTCATAGTGGTCCCGAGAGGGGGGGGTCAAGGTCAAACGAGGGGGGGGGGGTATTTCGAGGGGGGGGGGTTATTATTTCACAAGAAAATTTTTGAAAACCAAGTACGAAATTGTCGTCTGAAACGTACGCAGACGTCAAAAAATGCAACAAAAACCGCCATTTATAAGGTTGTGCTGACCGTGGCAAAATGGATGGATAAAGAAATACAGAGAATTGATAATTAGGCTCATATTCGCATATTTACTTATTTGCACTATTTTACTTTTCATGCACTATATTTATTTACCACGCAAAATATCAAATTGTATTTCCTGCACTATATTATTTACCCATGGAGAATATTTGATTAAGAAAGTGTTTTATAAGTTATTGATAGGTTTATGTGGAATATTTAGGTTAAAAGGTCAAATAAGTTGTTATTAGGTGTATTAATATAAAATTAGGCTCATTCAACTCGCCGTAATTTTCTGATCATGATTATATATACATTTGCATAGTTTACTTGCAGTTTACAAAAGTCAAATCTTGTAAATATTTACGTGCTGCGTAATTATCTAGGCCAGCGTCCTAATAGAGAAATGGTGCCCTGCGTGTAACTAGCATTTACTTTACAAAGCCCTTCGCATAGGTATAATTGTCATAACCCTGCTCACAAGTTATATTATATTTACTTTGACATTATGGTAAATACCCTGCTCAAATTATACCAAAGAATATATTACAAACCCTGCTCAATTATTATACCCATTTACTTAAGCAAGTCCCAATTTGTCCATTATGAAATATACGTTTCCAGGAAGTGATTGTTATTATTATGTTGAATATACCTTATTCTATTTAAGTCATTAGGAACATTTACACTACTATTTACAGTTTCAAACCCTAATTTATTAGTTCCAATGTGCGTCAATGTTTTCTGACAAATTGGAGCAAATTAGTAAATCGGCCGAGTTTGCCGACTTCGCGCCTCAAGATTAATAGTTTTTCTATTAGCCCAATTTGTACTTGGTATTTCTTTACCATAATTGTTTGAATGTATGCACGCGCGGTATAAGGCAACTGTTTCGGCTAGATGTGTTTATTTGTTGCATTCATGTCTTATTTGTGCATTTGTATTAGGAAATTACTGTAGCTGTTTTTCTATACGTGATTTCCGTGTCTTAGCTACTTTGAGAGTTTTTACTTCAGTCTGCGGACCCACCCCAAGTGAACAAAATAAGCTAGCGATAGAAACTTCGACTAGGAAGCTCGCTAGGCTTTGCGCTTTTGTAACACGCTGTATCTGATCAAAATAAAGTACCTGAAACAATCTCGAAACCCCTTTTCAACACACAACTACGAAATAAACTCAACTTGGCTGTCGACAAGTGGACGTTCGGCAACAACGGGAAATCAACCACTCTAAAGGCCGTTTCTCACTACGGTCTTGAAGCAGCCGGATTCGGTGGTAGAAGACGCTGACTTCGGTGGCTTCATCACATGGCGCAGCGAGCAGGGTGATTGCATGACATTGTGCTATCACCAAGCCGGAACGGACATTGTGCGGCAGTTGGCAGAACTTCAAAAGTCCTGCTGAACATCAATTGGCCTTGGCTGAGCGTTGGCTGTTGATTTGCAGACAGCACTGCGCCAAAGTCACGGCACTCCTGTCTACATCCTGGGAGCGGTTCTACGCTCACGCGCGGAGGACACTGGAGTTCTGACAAGCCTGTCAGGATTTCAGGCAGCTTTCACCAGTGCTCTGGCAAGGTGCTAGACGCTGGGCGGCACCGGCATTTGACAAGGAGTCATTGTCGGACGGTGGTCAAACTTTCGCTGGACGCTCCTGGTCATCCGGACGCCAGTGACCGCTCGCACGTCCTTCCTATGCCAAGGGAGGGTGACCTGACGGAGACAGGATCGCCACAGAGCCACGCTAGTCAAAGGGCTGTTTTTGGGCATTCGCGGAGGTCCCTCGCTCCACTGGGTAAGAGTGGACTCATACCTCGGAAGTGCAAAAGTAGGGGTATCAGTGTACAAAGGGCTGTAGCTGACAGAGGGCTGTAGCTGACAGAGAGTGGATTTGAAAACCAAGTATTAGGATACTTGGTAGCGTGTAGGGGCTTTGCGGAGCTCCCATCAAAAATACACGCTGTGCCTGCTCGGTACCATCAGATCAGACAGCACAAAAGTGCCAGAATACTGCATTGCACAGGCGCAATTGCAGAGCAGTGTACAGAAACACTGCCCAGAATCAGAAAGTGCACCAGAGTGCACAGAAACGTGTCACAGGCGACACGGCAAGCGCAGCACTGCGCATAGCGGCACAGGAGCCGCTCAGGAAAGCAAGTGGCCGGCGTGGTCACAAGGCACACAGGCGTGCCAGAAAGAGCGCCAGAGCGCTCAGAAAGAGTGTGTACGGACCCTCCTTGGGCGCACACTGCTGGGCAAATAAATTGTTTATTGTCCAGGTGGATTTGACCGGTGTGTTGAAGTCAACGCGTGTAAACAATCACGTCAGGGGCTTTAGGAACACACCTGGTGCCAGTGCAGTAAAGGTCAACGCGTGAGAACACGTCAGGGGCCTGTAGGACTGCATTGGTATTGTGCGTGGCACAACAAATCCGTGGTGCACAGAGCACTGCACAGAAAGACGCAGAGAAGCGTCACAAGCGTCACAGGAGACGCACTATAAAGAGAAACAGTGAAGGAAAATTCGTCAGCAAAAATGGTTTCGCCAACAGGTCACATCAGAAAGACCCTGGGGCCAGCAAAGCACAGGGTGGAGAGCAGATTGGCAAGAGAATTTGCCAAATATGACCTGGAACTATTTGCGGAAGCATCAAAGGATGATAAGAGAACAGAGATGAGAAGAGTGATTGCATCTGTCAAACAGGAGGGTGCAAAATTGGAAAGTGCAATGAATGCAGTGAAAACTCAATTTGACGCATGGAGGGATATTGTCAAGGACATTGACGAACCCGACCAGATGGAACAAGAACAGAAGATATACCAAGACTCATATGAGGAATATGCAAATATGTCAGACTTGGTGACACAGAAAGTAGTAGCCATGAATGTGTACATCGAAGAGTTGCAAGACATGATCCAGCAACAGAGCGGAAATACCATGTATGAAGTCAATACAGCATTCATACAGCAGATGGCTGCACAGATGGCTCTGACAGCTCAGGGAGCTGCTCCGGGGGCCAGTTCAACTAATGCAACCACGGCAAAGAGCGTCAAATTACAGAAACTGGAAGTGGAACAGTTTACTGGGGAAATTGTCAAATTTCGATCATGGTGGCAAATGTTCGAATCCCACATCCACAATCGGACAGATTTGGAGGACATTTCCAAGTTTTCATACTTGAGGAGCTTGCTGAAAGGCTCAGCATTTGGCATGATCAGTGGATTGAGTGTGACCGCAGAAAATTATGCACCCGCAATTGCAATGCTCAAAAAGAGATATGACCAGCCAGTTGTGGTCAGAAACACGCTGATGAGTAATATCATGAAGTTGCGACAGGCCAGGAATACCTGTCAGGACATGAGAATTTTGTTTGATGCAATTGAAAGGCTGCTCCAGCAGTTGGAGTCACTGGGCGAATCAGTGGAACATCCAATGCTGTTGAGCCAGCTGCAACAGAAAGTGCCACCCGAGGTTCTCAGAGAAATCCAGAAGGAACAGGGAACTGAGGAAGCCTTGACGGTGGAAAAATTCAGAAAGCTGTTTGGCCAGCAGCTAGCGCTCAGTGAGGCTGTACAGCACGCACAGCAAACTGAGGCACCAGTTCAGCAATCGCGCCAAGGATTTGGGAATAATCCCCGCGCACAGCAATTCAATAATCGATTCCAAGGCAATGGGAATCGATTCAGAGGGCCAGAGAACCCAAGGACCAGCACAGGGAGCATGTCTGTGATCCAGAATGGACAAAGTGCACCACAGGCTGGATTCATGAATCCTGGGAGGCCGTGTGTGTTCTGCAATGACACACAGCAATTACACTTTAATGATAAGTGTCCAAAGTTCAAAACTGCCAGAGAAAGGAGAGTGGTTTTGTCAAAGGCAGAGCGATGCCTGAGATGCCTGCAGAAAGGGCATTACATGAATCAATGTCAATTTACGAGAAGTTGCTTCTATTGCAAGTCCAATAGGCACCACACTGCGGTGTGCCCAGAGAAATTTGGTGACAATGGCAATGGAAACGCTGGACGGCAAATTCCAGCGTTCAGAGCAAATGGTCAACAGAATGGCCAGCAATCAGCAAACAATGGCAGAAAGTCTGTGCCGACGGCCGGTCGACCAGCACAGAGCCAACAGAGAAAGGCCACAGTGAATTGTGTCACTGTGGAAGAAGCTGGACCAGAAATGGTAGAGACAGAAACCATATCCAGCACAGTGGTTACAGAACCAAATACAAAGCAACAGAATACGTCAGTGAACCTGTCAGTAAACAGAAATATGTCAATGCTGATGACAGCCAGAACCGTGATTGAGGCTTCAGAAATGGATACAGATATGGAGCCTGAACAGCCACCACTACAGATTCAAGCGTTCCTGGACACAGGATCCCAGGGAACGTACATGTCAGAGAAAGTGGCCAAGAAACTCAATTTGAAAAGTACAGGTGAACACCACATCCAGGTGTACACATTCGGAAATGAAAAGCCGCACTATAAAGTGGTACAGCAAGTGGAATTTAGAATGCGGCTCAGAAATGGCCAGAAAGTTGATATGGTGGCTGATGTGGTCCCGACATTGACCACAGAACAAGTCAAAGTGCCTGTGTCAGAACAGGATGAAAAGTACCTGCAGAAGTACTTCCCGGATGAGAGTTACTTTGCAGACAGAATTCCTAAGGACAAAGGGACAGAGTGCAAGTTCAAGCCAGACATTATAGTGGGCTTGAATTATTTCTGGGACTTGATGTCCAGAAACACCAGCACCACCAGACTTCCGTCAGGATTGTATGTCATTCCATCAGAATTGGGATTGCTGATGGGAGGTGGGCAGCTGACGAGCAACAGAAATCAATGGACCACGGATGGCGCATATCCGGTGGTGGTCAACACAATTGTGCATCAAATTCAGAGAGAAAAGTGGTACGAGGAAGCACCGTTGTCAATTGCTCCTGTACCAAATGTCAAAGACATGGATAGACTGGATACCATTGGCATAATGGACCAGCCAGACCTCGTCGAGGACGATGAGGCCATCAAGCAATTCAATGAGAGTGTACAGAGAAACCCAAATGGACGGTACTCTGTAAAGTTCATGTACAAACCAAATTTGCATGAACTCCCAGACAATAAAGCAATGGCATTCAAAAGGTTCAGATACCTCACCAACAGGCTCAAGAGAGACCCAGAATTACTGGAGAAAATTCAGGCAATCATGAAAGCGCAAGAGGAGCAAGGAGTGATTGAGAAAGTGCAAGAGGATATTATGGATGGCAGAAAATTCCATATTTTGCCTCATCAACCAGTGATAACGCCAGAGAAAACTACCACAAAGGTCAGAGAGGTATATGACGCCTCAGCGAAACCGCCAGGCATGCCAAGCTTGAATGAGTGCATGTACCGCGGTCCAGTTATACTACCACAGCTGGTAGGGATGCTGATGCGATTCCGGTTGCATGGAATCGCTCTGGTCGCAGACATAGAGAAAGCGTTTCTGCAGATTAGTCTGCAGGACAGTGACAGAGATGTGACAAGATTTCTGTGGTACAAGGATCCCACGAAACCATCTATGGAGGACAACATTCAGATTTACAGATTTGCCAGAGTGCCATTTGGAATAATCTGCAGCCCAGCGCTGCTGGCGCTAACAGTCAGATACCACCTGAATCAAGCTGGCACAGAGAATGCAAAGTTGATCGATGAAAATCTGTATGTGGATAATTTGATCCTCAGTGTGGACACAGAGCAGAAAGCAATTGAATTGTACCAGGAATCCAAAGTGCTGTTCACAGAGGCACAGATGAATCTGAGAGAATGGAACAGCAACAATAAGAGCTTTACTTGGCAATTGGCAGAGTCAGATGTGGCCAAGGAAATTGTCACAACAGTCCTGGGAATGAAATGGGACACAGAAAGCGACCAGATGTGGCTGAAAACGCCAAAAACAGTCCAGCAATCACAATTATCAGAAACTGACCAGAAAATCAAACTTCCCACGAAAAGGACAGTTGCAAAGGTGACTGCGGGATGTTTTGATCCAATGGGACTCGTCAGTCCTGTCCTACTGCCAGCAAAGAGATTTTTGCAAACGTTATGGCATTCAGGACCAAGTGCCAAAGAATGGGACACACCCCTGTCTGAGGAACAGACAGCAATTTGGCAGCAATTAGAGACAGAGTTGCTCAAAGTTGGACAGATCAAGTTCAACCGAAATTTGAATTATCAGAGTGGTGCAGATGCACAACTGCACATTTTCGTCGATGCCTCAGCAATGGCATACAGCGCAGCGGCATACATATGCCAGAAAACAGAAAATGACAGCAGCACATCAAGCCTGCTGTACTCCAGATTGAGACTAGCTCCAAAGAAACCAGAAGTGACAATTCCACGGCTGGAATTGTTAGCAATGTTGATTGGCAGCAGAATGTCAAAGTTTATTCACAAAGAGCTCAAGGACGTAAAATTCAGTCAAACAGTTGTATGGTCAGATTCAACCTGTTGTCTGAAGTGGCTGACAACAGCGAAGCCACTGGCATGTTTTGTCAAGAACAGATTGGATGAAATCAGGAGAATTCAGAGCGAGACAGAGAACATGCACATCAGACACATCGCAGGATTGGAGAACCCAGCTGACATGGCCACAAGAGGCATGAATATGTCAGAATTGGAAGGCAGTAACCTGTGGTGGAAGGGGCCAGAATGGCTAATGACTGGAGAGTGGCCAGAGCCAAAAGTGGAGCCAGTCACGCCAGAAGTAATGGCAGAAATCAAGAAAGGAGAGCTCAAGTTCCCAAAAGCCAGTCCAATTTACCTGGGCGCCACACAGCAAGTGGTCAGTGACCCAGATGCCAGCAATGTGCAAGCTGATGAAAGCAAGCAAAGCAATCCATTGGGAATTGAGATTCAGAGATTCTCGTCACTGACAAAGTTACTGGATTCAACAGTATACGTGATGAGATTTGTGCGACAGATGCACAAAAAGCGCAACAGAAATGACAGTCAGAATGGATTGTCAGAAATCATGAAAAGTATCTGTGGTACAATAAAACCACAGGGAATTATCAGTATTGAAGAGAGAGAGATTGCGTTGAAATATTGGATCAAAGTGACGCAACAGAATCATTACAAAGGAGTGGCAAAGATTCTGGCAACAGGCCACAGCAAAGGCAGCCAGGATGGCAAGAAAGCAGCTGCAGACCAGCAGTTGATCAAATGGCTCAATGTGCAAATGCATCAGGATGGAATCCTGAAGTGCCACGGCAGAATGGAGCATACAGACCCACAGGAGGTCACAGTGCCACTCATACTGTTGCCAGCAACGGCTACAGTGACTCAGCTGATTGTCAGAAACCAGCATGAGAAGTTGATGCACGCAGGAGTGCAACATACATTGGCAGCGATCAGACAAAAGTACTGGATTACACAGGGCAGACGGGTGATCTACAATGTGACGAGAACCTGCCCAACCTGTAAGAAATTGGGAGCGAAGCCGTACCAGCTTCCACCAATGCCAGATTTGCCAGAAACCAGAGTTCAGAGAGCCAGACCGTTCCAGTACACGGGTTTGGATTATTTGGGACCAGTTTGGTACAAAGTGGACAAAGATCACAGGAAAATGTGGATCTGTTTGTTCACATGTATGGTGACACGTGCAGTTCACCTGGAAGGTGTGCTGGACATGACAGCACAGGAATTCCTGAACACAGTCAGGAGATTCATCGCCAGGCGCGGAAAGCCTGAGGCAGTGATTTCAGACAATGCAACGCAATTCAAATTGACAGAAAAGGTGCTCAGTTCAAGCACTGACAAGGCCATCAATACTGGAAAGGAATGGTCAGAAATGGTCAAAAGTGGAGCAGTACAGACTTACTGCTCACAGCAACAAATCCAGTGGAATATGACTACTCCTATGGCACCATGGCAGGGAGGAGTCTATGAGAGAATGGTGGGCATCACCAAGAAACATTTCAAGGCAGCTGTGGGGCACAGAATGTTAACCCTGCAAGAATTGTTGACACTTCTGCCAGAAGTCGAAGCAGTGATCAACAGCAGGCCAATCTCTTACATCTATGGTGATGTAAAGAGCCTCAGAGTGCTGACGCCAAAAGACTTCCTGACAGGGGAAGGTCAGATTGGAGCACCACAGTTTGACGCAGACAAAGATGGAGAATTTGTGCCCAGAATGGATAACGCAGCGAAACTGCAGAAATATTGGGAGACAACCCAGCAAACTTTGGATAAGTTCTGGGACTTGTGGCATCAAGAGTATATCCCAAGCTTGAGGGAAAGGACTCAGGTGACACACAAACATGGCAGATTGACAGCGACTCAAGAACCCAAAGTGAATGAAGTTGTGCTGATTTATGAAGAGAACATGCCCAGAGGTGCATGGAGGATGGGTCGCATCGAGCAGTTAGAGCCCAGCAAAGATGGACAGATTCGTTCAGCAAAAGTCAGAACTGCCAACAGAAATGTGGTCAGCAGGCCACTCAATCAATTGTATCCGCTGGAAATCAATTCAAAGACAATGGATATCCCAGAGACAGCAGTGACAGTCAAAGTGGATTTACTGGACCCAGCAATTGTCCAGAAACATGTCAGAAATCAGAGCTCGAACAGAGACTCTGTACAAAACCCTGCTCAGAGGAACTCAGTATCAGATAGAGTCCTGAGGAGTGCAACAGGGAAAGCCACAGCAACCACCAGCAGTCTGGTGATTGGAATGTTGTGCATGATGTTGATGCTGACAGGCATGTCAGAGTCAGCAACGCTGAGAGAAGCCAGCAAGGCTTACAGTGAAGTATTTTCCAGAACATACGTTCTAGAAACCTCGACAGTAAGGCCACCATCATTGGCAGCGCATCATGGATTGCCGCCTCTGCCATCAGAATGGCCGCCAAAATCTGTCAGAGAGATGCAGACTTATGAGAGATTCAAAGACGCAATCAAAGATCATCCTGTGGAACAGGTGATCAGCTCACAAAGCCAGAAGTATCAAATTTGTACTAGTGGGAGGCATGGACATGCGCTTACAGTTCCTGAAGAAGTGCAGTGCCATATCCCACCAAGGAATTTTGTCAAGGCAATGAAAGTTACACTTTACGCACAGAGACAGATTCCACAGAAAGAGAAAGCATATAGATGCTACATCAGAATCAAAGAGATCATCACACACACCAGTTTCTGGGGAGCAAAAGGCATTACAGGCAATTTTGAGAAATACCAGCAAGTTGGCGTGGTAGCCTGTAACTATGCAAGAATTCACAAGATGTTCAGAGGAACACCTTTGGTGGAAATGGAGCCCAGAGTGTGGACAACCAATCAAACCTTGAAAGTGGAATATTCATGGTGTTGCCATGACAAAGAGAATGTCATCAGTAACTTCTACATGGAAGAAGGAACCGTGGCTTCACTTGATGGAAAGACTGTAATCAGCGACTTGCAAGATTTCAGCCAGTGCAGAGCCATGATGGGACATTGCAGAGACCACAACTATGGAATCACAGTGTGGGATACGGAGAATTTCAAGCATCAATGTGCATATGAGAGAATTGGCAGATTCAAATCAGAGATATCTGGCCAGACAATTATTGTATCAAAATTGCAAGCAGCATACTCCCACAGCAACAAGACAAAGAGGCCAATTGGCTCAGAATGTGTTCCAGGAGACACATACTACACCGATCAAGGAGGTGTATTCATCCAGTTTGACAGAAGAGAAGATGTGCCTGTGGAATGGGCAATGCCAGGAAAGATAGTGGAGGCAAGAGAGTCGACAATCAGTGGAACATTGTATGCCAGATTGGACGACAGAAACTCCAAGTTTCAGTTCCTGCAACATGTAGTCAGAGAGATGACTCAGGCACAATTTGCGATTGTATGGCATCAGCTATGTCAACTTCGCAAGAACCAGCTGGACATGTTGACTCAGCTTTTCCGCATCGATCCAACACTGGGGATTCGAGCCATGCTGGGAAGACAGGATGTTCATGCAGAATGGGCTGGAGAAGCAATTATGTTTTGGGAATGCAAGGAAGTGCAGCCATACATAGTTTATCAAACGGGAAAAGTGGGAGAGACATGCTACAAATACACACCAATGAGATTGGACAAAGATGGGCCCTTGTGGTTCAAGAGCCCAGGCAGCAGAGACTTGGTGGAGAAATCACCAGAAGAGGACTGCAGCCACACCACACCGCACCTGTACAGAAATGAGCATGGACAGTGGAAGTCCGCACATGGAATGGTGCATGTCACAGAGACTCCGATCGAAATGACATGGAAAGGACAATGGCAGGCCTTCACGTTTGATGCGCCTCACCTGTTCACCAACATTGTCAACAGAGCGACCAATTTCATGGATGTCAGAGGCCAGATTCAGAGACTACAGAATTTGGAGCATGTGCAGAACCAGTTGATCGATTACACGGCAGATATGTCATTGGATCCCAGAGTGATCAGAAATTCAATAGAAGGCATTGGAGCTGGAATTGGACAGACAGCAGCAGGAATCGGCAAAGCATATGGTCATTATATATCTGGAGTGTCAAAAGGGTACACCAACTTTATGGGAGGAATGCTGAAAGGACCCTTTCAAGTGATCATCAACACAATCGCAATGCTGCTGGGGATCACAATCCTGATAGCCGGAATTGTAGCTGCAGGATACCTGTGGTACAATTGGAGGATTGCCACAGGGAAACCAGTGATTCCACCGTGTGTATACACATGCATATGGAAATGCATAGTGTGTCCATTCAAATGCATATGGCTATGCTTCAGAGCCATCAGATACACTATCAAGAAATCAACTCAGAAAGAGACCAATTATCCACAAAGAAAAGTGCGCAAGACAGAGTTGAGACCAGCAATCAAGAGAAGAGCCAGATCCAACTCAACACAGTCCGTCAGATTTGCCAGAAGAGCAGAAACCGAGGACAGAATGGCAAAGTCACTATCAGCATATGTTCAGCCAGATGAAAGTTCAGCTGATGAAGGACAAGTCAGAGCCAGGAACAGAGACAGTGTTCACATGCCCGATATCCGCAAATTCACCTCACGCGAACGCGCAGGAAGCGACACGGGCAACTACCTGCTTCATCATCAGGCTAGGTCGGCGTTGGCATCACCAACAACCGGACCTGCAACTTCACGCACACCCACGACTTCGCGCACGACCACGTTCACCACCGAGGCGACTGTGGAAACGCCACTCATCACTTTGGCGCCCACCACCACCAGCATGTGACGTTGCTGCAACAACGGGGTGCAGCAACTCTTCCGCCCGGAGTGTGCTGACCGTGGCAAAATGGATGGATAAAGAAATACAGAGAATTGATAATTAGGCTCATATTCGCATATTTACTTATTTGCACTATTTTACTTTTCATGCACTATATTTATTTACCACGCAAAATATCAAATTGTATTTCCTGCACTATATTATTTACCCATGGAGAATATTTGATTAAGAAAGTGTTTTATAAGTTATTGATAGGTTTATGTGGAATATTTAGGTTAAAAGGTCAAATAAGTTGTTATTAGGTGTATTAATATAAAATTAGGCTCATTCAACTCGCCGTAATTTTCTGATCATGATTATATATACATTTGCATAGTTTACTTGCAGTTTACAAAAGTCAAATCTTGTAAATATTTACGTGCTGCGTAATTATCTAGGCCAGCGTCCTAATAGAGAAATGGTGCCCTGCGTGTAACTAGCATTTACTTTACAAAGCCCTTCGCATAGGTATAATTGTCATAACCCTGCTCACAAGTTATATTATATTTACTTTGACATTATGGTAAATACCCTGCTCAAATTATACCAAAGAATATATTACAAACCCTGCTCAATTATTATACCCATTTACTTAAGCAAGTCCCAATTTGTCCATTATGAAATATACGTTTCCAGGAAGTGATTGTTATTATTATGTTGAATATACCTTATTCTATTTAAGTCATTAGGAACATTTACACTACTATTTACAGTTTCAAACCCTAATTTATTAGTTCCAATGTGCGTCAATGTTTTCTGACAAATTGGAGCAAATTAGTAAATCGGCCGAGTTTGCCGACTTCGCGCCTCAAGATTAATAGTTTTTCTATTAGCCCAATTTGTACTTGGTATTTCTTTACCATAATTGTTTGAATGTATGCACGCGCGGTATAAGGCAACTGTTTCGGCTAGATGTGTTTATTTGTTGCATTCATGTCTTATTTGTGCATTTGTATTAGGAAATTACTGTAGCTGTTTTTCTATACGTGATTTCCGTGTCTTAGCTACTTTGAGAGTTGTTACTTCAGTCTGCGGACCCACCCCAAGTGAACAAAATAAGCTAGCGATAGAAACTTCGACTAGGAAGCTCGCTAGGCTTTGCGCTTTTGTAACACGCTGTATCTGATCAAAATAAAGTACCTGAAACAATCTCGAAACCCCTTTTCAACACACAACTACGAAATAAACTCAACTTGGCTGTCGACAAGTGGACGTTCGGCAACAACGGGAAATCAACCACTCTAAAGGCCGTTTCTCACTACGGTCTTGAAGCAGCCGGATTCGGTGGTAGAAGACGCTGACTTCGGTGGCTTCATCACAAAGGTTCTGTAGACTAATATTAGTATGAAGATGGTATGTACACTGTTCTAACGTGATTCCGACATTGTTTTAACGTGTGTTCTGCACTACGCAGAACACAAACTGCCATATTTGTGATGTACGTTCTCTTTACACTCAATTTGGAGGGGGGGTATTTCGAGGGGGGGTGATTGTTTCATAGTGGTCTCGAGAGGGGGGGGGGGTCAAACGAGGGGGGGGTATTTCGAGGGGGGGGGGATTTCGAGGAAATACGGTATACTCTTTCAAAAAATACCGTACGCGATTGTACCGTACATTTTAAAAGCATACGCGTACAGAAAATGTATTTCAGAAAATTCAATGTGGGACATATTTATAAAGTGACTACACTAGGTATTTACAGAAGTGGTTCCGTTGAATATTAAAGATAGGCGATGTAGTGCCTTTAAAAAAATTCGCAACGCGATGTAGTGCCTTTAAAAAAAATCGCAACGCGATGTAGTGCCTTTAAAAAAAATCGCAACCAAATCAAAATGGTTGTGACGACAAAAGAAGTGCAAGCAAGTCGACGATTTTTATCTCATAAAATAGAGAGACCTTGAAAACTATTTTATCTATCATTTGCTTATAGAAAAACATACATGTGCTGTACACATAAAGTGTTTATGAAAAAGTGCCCACTTTTACATAATGTATGAAGAAAAGTAGTCGTTTCTATATTCACAAAAAGTACCCACATTTACGCGTAAGTACGAGTAAAATCAGTATTTTACATTTTTGATACTTTTGATACGTTGTGGTGAGTAAAAAATACTTTACGTTTACTTTTAAAGAGTTCAGTAATTCTAACAACTCTACCTAGATTGTGCCTACACACACTAGTTTTCACCATTACTGATGTGAAAACTAAAGGGCGCCAAGCGCCATGGCGCCATTCCATCACTACTCACCATTTACAAGTTCAAACTCATTGCTAACCATTCTTATTACTGTTATGAACTGTAATTATGTAAAGTATTCAGCATTGCCACCGGTCTCCTGGACAACAACTCCAACTGTGACTTGATTCGATTCATCTTCGCTTGACGGGATAGAGCTGTTGTTTTTAATAATTCAAAAACACCAGTCAGATGCGGCAATTTCGCGTTGTCTATGTACATACTTCGTGATTTTTGCTCCCTTTATGGTTCGAGATAACTTAAACATGTATTCGGCTCTAAATCGATGGACTTAGATTCATAGTCGTTTAATAAGTACGTACGTTTACTCGAAAAATACGCGTAAGCGAGTACGCGGTGAATACATTTACATATACTTTTTCAAAAAATACTGTATGCACTTGTATGTAGGGCTCGAACTCGACTCGACTCGACTCGACTCCACTCGTGACCATAGGGGATTTTCGGGGTAGCATTTTAGGGGGGGGGGGGTCCGCCAAAGTTCGCATGGCTATAACTCTGCAACCACTTGGCGAAATTTAACGAAAATTTAACATAATGATGTTTCAGGTCGGGGCGGTATTGAAAATCGAATTCGACTTTCTACGACCCCGCTGACCCGAGATAGGGTGGGTCTAAAAAAAGGCACATTTTTCGATTTTTTCGGGTGTCGCCTTGAACACGCAAACTTTGAACGTCAATAACTCCGTTACTTCATGGCCAATTTGGTTCATTTAACTTCTAAAATGAAGAAAAATCTTTGGAGATTCCATTTTTGAGGTCATTTTGGTGATGAACAATTGCGGTCATATCGATTTGACCCAATTTCTGAATGCCAAATTTTGAGCAATTTTTTTTATTTGAACACGCTATCACATACTTTAGACGACGAGAACTCATATAAAACAAAAATGAGTTCAATACCTATTTCCAATCAAAAGTTTTAGCGCATCAAACTTTCCCTCCTATCTAGGGTGTCAAAAAAATTTTTTTACGGAAAACGGAAAACGGAAAGGTAAAATTTTTTCACTTTACGGAAAACGGAAAACGGAAAGGTAAAAAAAAAATTTCTGCCGGAAAACGGAAAACGGAAAGGTAAAAAAATTTCACTCAGCGGAAAACGGAAAACGGAAAGGTAAAAAAAAATTGTCGGCCGGAAAACGGAAAACGGACAAATGAAATGCCGGAAAACGGAAAACGGAAAGCAAAATTTTCACGGAAACGGAAAAAAATAAAGTGAAATTAGCACGGTAATAGACAAATTTGCAGAAGGAAAACCTGCATGCAGGTTTGCCTGTTTGGCTTTGATTGTGGTAGCTGTACATTCTGCAACTATGGATCATGCCTGTAACTTCCCTTGTAGTTCAAGCTTAACTGAACCAACAAAAAATCATCAAAAAAAGTAGCCATAGTGGCCATAGGAAAGGAGACACTACAACAATTTCACAGCCTAGAAGCAGTGGGAATCACTGATGACCCCTATGCAATTGATGACGACATTGCAGAGGAGATGATAATAAATAGCATAAAATTCAACGACAACAACAAACGATACTATATTGACTGGCTGTATAAAGAGAGTATCAGTGACCTGCCCACGGGAAAAGCAGAAGCCTTGGCGCGGTTTAAATCACTGATAAGAAGATTCAACAAAGATCCAAACTTATTTGAACAATACCGGAAAGTTTTGGATGACCAACTAGAAAAGGGAATAATTGAGATCTGTGATGACAAAACAGACAACAAGGGGATTCATTACCTGCCACACCAGCCAGTAATCACGCCGGGCAAATCGACATCATGCAGAATCGTGTACGACGGGTCGGCAGGTAAGCCCAGTTTCAACAAGTGCCTTTTTAGAGGACCAATTACAACACCATTAGCACTGGGCCTGCTCCTGAGGTTCAGGGCAGGCAATCTATCATTAATTGCTGATATTGAAAAGGCATTTTGCAAATAGGATTGCATGACCAAGCTAGAGACTACACACAATTTTTCTGGCTGAAAGATGCCTCAAAACCAGTAACTGAAAATAACTTATAGTACTTTGTTTTAAACGTGTACTGTTTGGACTTGTCTGCAGCCCAGCAATTTTGGGAGCAGTCATAAAATACCATTTCAATGTGACAATAAACAACATGAATGAATATGAAGAAAATGAAGGGGAATGAAACCAGTTGGCAATGAAAATAAACAACATTTACGTTGATAACTTCATGTGTGTCACGAATGAACATCATGTGTGTCACGAATGAAGTTGAAGCTTTAGAACTATATTACAAAGTCAAAGCTTTATTTAACCAATGTTCTCTGAACATGAGGGAATGGCTATCAAACTCCAGATCAGTCATGAATGAAATAGCAGAAAACAACAGGAGTCCAAAGGTGAATAAAATTGTTGCAGTAATGGGCATGAAATAAAATAACCGAACAGACATGCTGGCAATATCAACACCAAAATTGCAAATTGACAGCATCACAACACAAACCAGACAAAACTTGAATCAATTATTGGCATCAGCATATGACCCAATTGGGTTCACAGCACCTGTTTCACTGACCCTGAAATCCCAGTTGTCAATGCTGCTCCAAGAGACAAAAACAACACAATGGGATGAGCCAATTAAAGATAAATACAGATTGGAAAAACAATGGAAACATGCCAGAAAACTGAAAATCGAGCCAGAAAATGGAAAAATGGCCTGGTAAAACGGAAACGGAAAGGTAAAAATTTTTCAGCCGGAAAACGGAAAAATGGGCCGGAAAAACGGAAACGGAAAGGTAAAAAATTTTCAGCTGCCGGAAAACGGAAAACGGAAAGGTAAAATTTTTTCGGCTGCCGGAAAACGGAAAACGGAAAGGTAAAAATTTTTCGGCTGCCGGAAAACGGAAAACGGAAAGGTAAAAAATTTTCCTGCGGAAAGGCGGAAACGGAAAACGGAAACGGAAATTTGACACCCTACTCCTATCCACATAAATAACTGCATGAAGAACAAAGCACGCAACTTCAAAACTCCATATCTCGACCATTTCTCAGCCGATTTTCACCAACAAACACTTAAAATGATCAGAATAACATGGGGATATCGTTTTTATTATTAGTTTATTTGTATAAAAATCTCATTATGATAAGTTCATTCAAGAGTTATCATTGTTTTCTTGTACGGGAGAACTTATACAATACACAGATAATCTGGGAATGAAAACGATATCCCCATGTTATTCTGATCATTTTAAGTGTTCGTTGGTGAAAATCGGCTGAGAAATGGTCGAGATATGGAGTTTTGAAGTTGTGTGCTTTGTTCTTCATGCAGTTATTTATGTGGATGGGAGGGAAAGTTTGATGCGCTATAACTTTTGATTGGAAAGAGATATTGAACTCATTTTTGTTTTATATGAGTTCTCGTCGTCTAAAGTATATGATAGCGTGTTCAAATAAAAAAATTTGCTCAAAATTTGGCATTCAGAAATTGGGTCAAATCAATATGACTGCAATTGTACATCACCAAAATGACCTCAAAAATGGAATCTCCAAGGATTTTTATTAATTTTAGAAGTTAAATGAACAAAATTGGCTGTGAAATAACGGAGTTATTGACATTCAAAGTTCACGTGTTTGGGGCGACAGCGAAAAAAATCGAAAAATGTGCCTTTTTTCAGACCCACCCTATCTCGGGTCAGGGGGGTCGTAGAAACTCGAATTCGATTTTCAATACCGCCCCGACCTGAAACCTCATTATGTTAAATTTTCGTCAAATTTCGCCAAGTGGTTGCAGAGTTATAGCCATGCGAACTTTGGCGGACCCCCCCCCCCCCCCCTAAAATGCTACCCAGAAAATCCCCTATGCTCGTGACTCGAGGGTAAAATGGGGTACCGACCAGAGTTGTTAAAATACCGGTATTTTTGGAAAGTGTAAGTGTAAGTGTAAATACACTTTCCAAATTTAGAGTATGGATACCAAAAGTGTAAGGTATTAAATAAATACCTAGGAAAGTGTAAAAAAAGTGTAAGTGTAAAAAATTTTTTAGAAAGAGCTCTCACTGTTGAGCATTAGAAAACACCACTGTTTTCACCTTTAGATCAATTTATTTGTCATTTTACTGCATTTTATGAAATATTTTAGACTGTAACAAATACTGTAGTGGTATGAAGTTCCCTAATAATGGGACTTTTTCAGTGTTGATATTTTACTGATTAAGCAGTGCGATACACACTGTTTAAATGCAAGAATGGACATGCAGCAAATGTCAATGCAAACATTTGACTTTGTGTCCAGCTGGTGAATTTCCATTGATCTTGTCCTTTTTACAAAAGTATGATGAAACTGTAGAATATCATGAGTACTGATCAAAGGTTGGAGATCAAAGGCTAGTTTGTACCTTTTCCATATTTTCTACATTCAATGCATAACTGCATGTGTGCACTGTGCAGTTATTTTTTGTACATGACCCTAATTTATGCTTTCTCAAAAGCATAAAACAGGGCCATCTGAAAGAAAAAAATACACTTTCTGTACCCGGGTATTTTGCTGAGGAAAGTGTAAAAAAGTGTATGGGTATTTTATGAAAGTGTAAGTGTAAGTGTAAATATAAATACCCATTTACCCGGGTATTTCGGGTAAGTGTAAATACACTTTCGCAACTCTGGTACCGACTCGACTCGCCTGACTCGACCGGAAAAATATGGCCCTGACTCAAGACTCTAGGTTTCTGCCTGATTCGACTCGTAATTTTGGCAAATTACGAGTCAGGGTTCACATTGAAAAATGTCCAAAAACATCACTTTTGACATGAATTTTTAAACATTTTTTGCAAAATTTTTGGGTGCTTTACACATGAATCCATTTGTGTGGGTAAAATTTGTGTGTGGTAAACGAGCCCCCACCTTTAATTCTCCATTACAGAGGGCAAAGCAACACTCCCATAAAGATAAATCCCTGGTTGTAGGTGATCATCATCATCTGATAAGTGCCCCCATCTTTTTCATGAATATAAAAATACTTGTTTCTGACAAGAGAAACATCTTAACAGTATGGAAAAAGAGAGGAAAAAAACGAAACTTTTGCACACTATGCATGCATGACTAAAAACTTGTGCCATTTGTGAAAACTACAAAAAAACATTGCATACCATATGTGTTAACTGTATGGGACATGTCGCCATATTTGCCATTTCGGTTTTCACACAAGTCACTGTGAAAACTAGTGTGTGTAGGCACAATATTAGCAAACACCAAAATGTACAAAAAGATACAGTTTCGCCTGCTCTATCACATGCAACAAACAGTTACTGCTATTAATGTCATGTCACAATTATGCATGCTGCCTTAAAGTTTGAAGTGGTGAAGTCTAATTGGCTTCCCTGTGGGCTGAAGCACAAGTTTCTAGGCACTTAGGTGTCTACAATCTATGAAACCCTCATGTCTGAATTATGAAACCCTGATTTCTCTGTGTAAAAGTGTTATTTAGAGTTTATGTTTATCAATATGAATTTTGTAAGTCAGAAGCTGGTTGGCGAGCTTTTATCGCCTGGCCATAAATCCCCAAATTTTTGAGAGTAACCGTTTTGTGTTGCCTGTGGCCAGCACCTCGCGCCGGTTTAAGCGTTTTCCAGCTTAAACAGAAATCAGAGTTTTGTAAAGTATCCAAAACTTGTTTTTTCACGAAAAAGAAAAAGTATCCAAAACTACTTCATGACCGTACTGACTGTATCGGTCGTAAACTCAGCACATATGCACAATTCTCTTATATACTCAGGCACTACACTATCAACCAAATTTACCTCAACACCGGTGGCGTACCGCCGGGGTTTCTTGGCTGCAGGGGCTTCGGTGTCCGGTTCCTGCATCGCCGGGTTTGCAGATTTCTTCGGGATGCGGGCCATTGAGCTGTTGCGCTGGGTCGGAGCCATTGGCGAAATGAGCTAAGTCTCGGGGGCGTGATGCGAATGTAGTCCGTGTGATTTCTTGGAGTAGAGTGGGGCTCTTTTATATTGCGACTTGGCTTGGTATAATCGTTTTCCGTTTTTCCATTGCAGCACAACAGACGGCGGCATCTCTTTGATCGGACAGATTAGCAAGATACGTCCGGGCGATACCGGGATTAGTACGTTGCTCAACGTGTGTGGTGTGTTTGGGGTTTATTTTGGATTTTTATTGTTGCTGGTGTATCGATCTAGCTTGGCAAAATGCTGTATTATCTGGATTATTTTGTTTTTACTTGATGATTTTTACGTGATATACCGGGTGGTGGAAAAAACGTTTGTGTGTTATTTTATTGTGCCAAAATATTTTGGCGAGTGGGTTGGGGGGCAGAGAACGTTTTTCTGGGCTCATGTCCCACTTTACCGGTATATCTACTGTGTTGCTGAGCTTTTTAGTTGATCGATCCATTGGCAAATCTCACGTTGACTGCACATGTTGTGTTTGGTTGCTAGGTTCGGGTAGTTGATGATGAGCTTTAAAAGTGTGGTGCACATTTTGATCGGTTCGAATTCCATTATTATAAGATTTTTCATCAGATCGACGATTCTTCTAGAACTGTCGTCGATCTTGGTGCAAATTTCAAGATATCTTTTGGCTTGGGAATACAGGGTGTTATAACCTAGTTCTGGGGGAACGTTACTGGACACATGTGTTATTTTGACTATGTTGAATGTGTAATCATCTGTTTTGTTCCACAGGTTGAATTGTGGCCTGTGGTTGCTGATGGATATGTCGAGGTTGAGGAAGTGCACCTTGGACCCGTTCTCCGTTCTGTCTGGCTCGAGGGTTAGTTCTGTGCCGTAGATGTCGGTGCAAATTTGTGAGAAGTCTGGTTTGTTGATGACTAAGATGTCATCAACATATCTTTTTGTTCGTTGTAAGGTCCATGCTTTTATATTGTTGTTTTATCCACTAGGTATCTGTATTCCATTCCTGCCAGCGTAAGGTTGGCAATGTCGCTTGAGGCACTTCCGCCCATAGGTATCCCTAGTGTTTGTTGATATAGTAGCCCACAGAATTTAACGTATGTGTTGTCTAGGACTATTTCAAATAATTTTTCGGCTTCGAGAGTATTCAGCATTGCCACCGGTCTCCTGGACAATAACTCCAACTGTGACTTGATTCGATTCATCTTCGCTTGACGGGATAGAGCTGTTGTTTTTAATAATTCAAAAACACCAGTCAGATGCGGCAATTTCGCGTTGTCTATGTACATACTTCGTGATTTTTGCTCCCTTTATGGTTTGAGATAACTTAAACATGTATTCGGCTCTAAATCGATGGACTTAGATTCATAGTTGTTTAATAAGTATGTACGTTTACTCGAAAAATACGCGTAAGCGAGTACGCGGTAAATACATTTACATATAGGTACTTTTTCAAAAAATACCGTATGCACTTGTACGTAGGGCTCGAACTCGACTCGACTCGTGACTCGAGGGTAAAATGGGGTACCGACCCGACTCGCCTGACTCGACCGGAAAAATATGGCCCTGACTCAAGACTCGAGGTTTTTGCCTGATTCGACCCGTAATTTTGGCAAATTACGAGTCAGGGTTCACATTGAAAAATGTCCAAAAACATCACTTTTGACATGAATTTTTAAACATATTTTGCAAAAAAATTTGGGTGCTTTACAGATGAATCCATTTGTGTGGGTAAAATTTGTGTGTGGTACGCGAGCCCCCACCTTTCATTCTCCATTACAGAGGGCAAAGCAACACTCCCTATAAAGATAAATCCCTGGTTGTAGGTGATCATCATCATCTGATAAGTGCCCCCATCTTTTTCATGAATATAAAAATACTTGTTTCTGACAAGAGAAGTTGCTTTCCAATAATTGCCTGACATTGGCTTTACATGTAATTTGCCGGGTTGTTTATGGGTGGCATTTTTCAATGGATTTTCTATAATAAAAAAAACTTTGATTTTCTCATAAAAACAACATCATTAATATATGTTGTATTTCCATCACTAGGCTGGTTATATTTTTGCTACTGTAAATATTGTGGCAACACCAAGAAAGTGAACATGTAAGTTATATTTTTGCTATATCTTGATATTTAAATGAACTGCTTGCATTTAGATGTCATTAAGTGTGTGTGAAAACATTGGTAGAAAACTCAGTATCAGAAATTTCTGCAAACGTCGCATACCAAAAATATTCCCATCTGACTCACTCGAGACTTGAGAGTTTTGCCCGACTTGACTCGACTTTTCACTGACTTGCCCGACTCGACTCACTGACTCGACCGGAAAATTTTTGGCGTTGCGACTCGAACTCAAGTTTGAAAAAAAACGAGTTTCGAGCCCTACTTGTACGCGTACATTTTCAAAGCATACGCGTACAGAAAATGTATGTCAGAAAAATTTTTTACATATTTTTATTTTTGGTATGATATTTTTGGGACATATTTTTAAAGTGACTACCGTAAATCCTCAAATAAGTCCGCACCCTCGAATAACTCCCCCCCCATCGAATAACTCCCCTATGTAAGCTGACTGGGGAAAAAATAACTCCCCCCTCGAATAAACTCCCCCCTCTTTGATGGGTGGGAAAGACGTCCATGTATAAAAACGTATGTATGTAAACTTTCATTAAAACTATGCATTTTTTTCAATAGATGGACACTAGCATTGACTATTAGATGAATCACAGGATTTCTATATTGGCTTACACATTTATGTGACGAATTGAACCCAATTCCGACGATATATTGATCATGCATTTGACTCAATGTTCCGACGAAATAATAACTCCCGGCTCAAATAACTCCCCCCTCGAATAAGTCCCCCTCAAAAAATTCTGACAAAAAAATGAGTCCCCTGGGGACTTATTCAAGGATTTACCGTACACTGCTAGGTATTTACAGAAGTGGTTCCGTTGAATACTAAAGATACGCGGGTGTAGTGCCTAGAATTGCAACCAAATCGAAATGGTTGTGGCGGCAATAGAAGTTCAAGTAAGTCGACGATCTTTATCTCATAAAATAGAGAGACCTTGAAAACTGTTTTATCTATCATTTGCTTATAGAAAAACATACATGTGCTGTACACATAAAGTGTTTATTAAAAAGTGCTCACTTTTACATATTGTATGAAGAAAAGTAGTCGTTTCTATATTCACAAAAAGTATCCACGTTTACGCGTAAGTACGAGTAAAAAAAGTATTTAACATTTTTGATACTTTGTGGTGAGTGAAAAAATACTTTATGTTTACATATACTTTTAAAAAGTTCAGTAATTCTAACAACTCTGCTTAGGTAGTTTGTGCCAACACACACTGTTTTAACCGTGACTGATGTGAAAACTAAAATGGCCAAAAATGGCAACATTTCCCATCTTGCATGCAGTCAACATTCAGTTTTCACAAATATCATGCATTTTTGTGTTGCAGTTTCGACAAATCACTAGTTTGCCACTATGTTTACCGGGAGGATCCCATTTAACATACAGCCCATATCACAGTATGTCCCTCTACACATGCCGCAGTGCCCATATCACAGTATGTCTCCCCACACATGCCCGTGAGAGCAGATCACATGTTGGGTGTGCAATACACATACACAAGGGCGGTGTTGTGGAAATGCATGTGAAATGAGGCAATGCATGAGTGCTGTAACATGCATACTGTAATGTGTGAAACTGGGTTTGGCGCCTACAATGTTAAAACACTGCCGCGCTCACCAATTGCTGTGGAAAGATTCCGGGATTCTTTTGCTAGTGGTGTTAAGAGAAGTTTTTTAGGATAAAGGTTCTAAAAAACAATCAGGTTTTGGTAGCAAAGTAAATCCGTCCAGTTTCTTTCACTCGTTTATGCCAGTGCAAAAACGTGGGTCACCGTGTACACGGCTACGCTATTTACGCTGTAAAGTGTCGGGTGGTCGCTATCAAACTTTGTTATTACACAGTGACGGGTGCTCTAATTAGAATGTAAATAGGTAGGGAAAATTTAGTTGGGTGTGTGCGCTCGCCAGCAAGGAGATAGCCTTGCACTAATTAGTTGATTAGAATTGCTTGTCTAGTTGATTAAAATGTGTCTACTATTCTGTTTGAATACTGTGGAAAATGGGTAGCAGAAATCGGTACTTGATGTGGTAAATTTTCGTTGCGCAGTTTTTACTTGAATGGTGTGGTGGGACAAGGTAGGAAATTCCAATACTTGGAAGCCAGCCAATTGTAAAGAATGAAAAGCTGAATATAAATGGAAATGGCTGTACCGCAAATGCAAAGGTCTCTAAATGTTACATTTAGTCCTAGGCACATGAGTGCAAGCAAAATATTCTTTTGATCGGTAGTTTAGATAACTTTACTAGGTGTAAATGGGGTAAAAGATGATAAATGGTAGGCAGTTGCGAAAATAGAACGGCCTACTAGCAAATGTTTTCACACATAAATAGAACTAGCGATGGAAAATAGGTGTCTACCTAACTTAGGCAGCAAAATGGTAGGTTCGCAAAACTGGGGAATAATTGTGGCAAAAATTAGGGTTAAGTCGCAATTAACAGTAAATAGGGTGAATAGTAGCGAAATCGGCAAATAAATGTGAATAAATAGGTAAAAACACGAAATATGCAATTTGCAGGGATCACTTATCACTGCAAGCAGATTGTGAGAGCTTTCCTCAAGCTCCTGGCCGCGTGTAGGCCAAGCAGCCCTCTGCAGCTACACTGGCCCAGTGGCCCTTTAGGTCCAGTGACCTAGGAAAATGGAATTTGGCACACAGCCAAAAAATAGCACGGAGCTAAAAATAGGTTCAGCACAGAAACAGAGTATTCTCATTGGAAGTCAGACTGATTTTTCCAAGCAAAAAGGTTGCAGTTCCAAAACCAATTTTGCTTTTCCATTTGACATGACAGCTCCAGTTTTGTTACCTTAGTGGGCGGAGTTTAACATAGGCAGGTAAGTGATATTCATAAAACGCTTGATGCAAGTAAAATCACTAGGCATGTGTGTAAGACAGACACACCCTAGTGTACACCCGAAGTTTCACCTTAATTGGTGACTTTTGCATCAACTCAAAACTGGGTACACTTTCTGTCATGATTCCATAGCTTGCTCACAAGCTACTTCCCCACCAATGCTTTCTGTGGGGGACTAGTTGCATTGTTGCATAGTGGCACCTGCACTTGCCTGTCAATCAAATGTTCAACATTTTGCAACATGTGTGCACATTCTGTCAGTTATGCAATATATGATTGACAGCTCTAGATCGTTATCTTGGTCTTTTTGCTTCAGTTTTTAGCAGTTTTTAGATCTTATCTAGGTTTTTGCTTCAAATGTCTAGACAAGCCATCTTTTTGGCGTGGCGCCAAGTCTAGATTACTGTAGTGTGCCAAAATAGCTGTCAATCATTTCTTGGGTTGCGGTTTTACCCTTTGAAGTCAGTGTCATCAATCATCTTTGCTTAGATCTTATCTAAGCTTCTTATTGACAGCTGACAGGTGAATATGCAAGCTATTTTCAAATTTGGAACCTCAAATTTGAATTTTCAAATTCCAGACATACCAACCTTGTTGGCACCAAGCCAATTGGCTTACTGTAGTGCGCCAAATGGTGTAAACCATTCCAAGTAAGTGCTAGCATTCCTTTTCTACATAGTGTTTGGCAAGCTCCATAATATTTAGCTTCATTTATATTGTTTATATTGCGCTCCATAATATAGCGTCAGCGTCACTCATTTGCGCAATGTTTTAGGCGCATGCGCAATTCCATTATTTTAGGTGCAGCTAACACCATTCCTTGGTGTTTTTCCAACACTAGTAGGTTTGCTAGTAAGCTGCTAGTGCACTGCAGCGTGCAAATGGTGTATCTTTACACATTCCGATGGTTATTTTAGGCGGTATTTTCATAAATACGTCCCTGCACACAGCTGTCTTAGGACGTATAGGCGCATGCTTTTGTGAGTCTATTTTTACCGGAAATATTTCGCTGTTGAATATCGGTATTCAAGTATGCATGTACACTGGCACTGGGTGAGCACAAGTATGCAGGTAACAATACAGATAATTAGAATAGATAACTACTCTGATTAACAGGGTGACAGAGGCCATAATATGCGAGAAGCCAGAGTTCACACGTTTTGTACTTACCTATATTTTTGCATCTTTTTCATTATACTATTATATAATTTTTAACTTTTTTTGAATTACTTTTCGATTTTTGTTGCATCACATTATTCCATTTGAAAAGATTTTAGGGTGGCAATTTGAAAAGTCCAAAAATTTGAAAAACAGTGTCAAATTTTTGAATTTTTGTATGCCAACAGGTCAATAGCACAATAAGTTGAAATAATCTCTTTCAGGTTTATGTGTTTATGAATGTTGATCATGTGGGCGTGGAAAATAGACAATCATGTATAGATTTACACATGCAAGTTACATGTGTACATGCATTTCCACAACACCGCCCGCGTGTATGTGTATTGCACACGCAACATGTGATCTGCTCTTGCGGGCATGTGTAGGGAGACATACTGTGATATGTGCAGTGCGGCATGTGTAGAGAAACAAACTGTGATATGGGCTGTATGTTAAATGTAGCACACTCATGTTTACCTAGGTAATGTGAAAATGCAATAATTTAACCAATAAAAAATAGTGAGTTTTCATATCCCATTTTTTGCTGAAACTGGATGCATGAAATCTGGGTGACTGCATGACAATGTTTTTTACAATAAATATGACCCACAGTAAATTTTTTGGCACAAATTTTGAAAACGTGAAATCAATGCTGGCTGACAAGATTTACATGATGCCTGAATCATGAGAGGGCAAATCCTGGAGTGAATGAAGACTCATGCGGGCTGTTTGTATCTTTTCATTTTTGCTGCTGTTGAGTCTTCATCTGTGCCAAGTCTAAAAAGTAAATTGAATGCTTAGGTTATGGTTGCATGAATTAAATACAATGCCACTATCTTTTCATGTTTTTTCAACAACTGAGACTGTGACCTCAATACAGTTAATTTTATGTGATTCTACAAATTTTTGTCTTTCTGTTAAACTGACATGAGGATGTATGCATGTGAAGGCTGGGTTTTTTTCACGAAAAAATTATTTTCTCATTGCTTATGGTAGCTATTATCATTTTTTCCATAGCATTCTAAAAAAATATCTGCTGTAATGTGTGCAATAATTGCAGCTAAATGTCCAGTAAATCTATTTTTATCAATTTAATTTTATCAAATCATTTTAAAAATCATTTCATGTGAAATACATTTTTATTTGTTATGTATTTTTTGCTTCTTCATTGCTCACTTTCACAACAACCAAATGAAAGAGAATAAAAAACAACACATGGGGAGTTCCATTCTAAAAGTTCACAAGCGCCAAATCCAGAAAAATCGAGTGAAGCGTGGATTTGACCTCCACGTATAGTTTTTCACATTTTAGGAAAAAAATCAGCATTATAGTCCATTTCGTTCCCGAGATACAGTGGTACCGTTTTTCAGAAAAATCACAATTTCCACATAGAAAGTGCACATACCGTATTTCTTCGATTTTATTGACTGTTCATTTACATTGGCTTGCTCGTTTTCTTTGCCGGGTCTGTGGGGCATCCGAAAAATACATTGCCGTGTTCAAATACATTGGCGTATGAAAATACCGATGTATAATTATCCCATGTATCATTTTATGTTTGCCACTTTAGGAGTCTGACAACTCCACCGCTTCGACAATTTACCTAACTTATGATGAATGTAACGTGGAGTTTACATTTTGCACTACTATCAAATATGCGTGCATATATTGATCTGAAAATTTAGGTAGAGGTACTTTTAGACACGGGCTTTGCAGTGATGTGATTCATTTTATCCTACGATGCACTGTTAAGAAGTTATATAACATATAATTTCAAATGTTCAGATTTGTTTCCAATTTTGGGTGACTTACAAAATCTCACATAACTCCCTAAATATTTCGCGGCCAACAAAATTTGTGATTACAAAAATTGTAGAGAAATGTCGGATCTATCTGAAAAGTGCGGGGCAAGCGTCGTCCCCCAAACATAGCGCCGTCGGGCCAGCGTCAAACTTTTAAATGCGATTTTGAAAAATCGAAAAACTTGGATATATGCATGCATTTTTAGAATGAAACTCCCCACATGTATGCCACTGGAAACATCAACAAAAAACAGCGAATTATAATAATTTATCTGATGGATTAATAAAAAAATGAAAGGAACATTGGGCCTCCACATGCCAGTTGACATAGCATCTCAGAGTCAACCCAGAGTCAATCGTCAATTGATGCAATCGTTTGTTCAACTGAACTTATTAAGTTACCGTATTACCTCGAATTATCCCCCCCCCCTTGAATTAACCCCCCCCTCGAATTAACCCCCCCCCTCAAAATGGGCTGGGGAAATAATAAACCCCCCCTCGAAATACCCCCCCTCCGGAATGATGTACATCATGTATGCAATGTACATGATGTATTTATTACTACTGATTTGCATCGCAGCTACAGTTATTAGTGATGTTAAAGGCACTGGGAAAAATGGCACCGCACCGCACCGGCACCTTTGCCAACGCATGAAAAGGGCACCTGGCACCCTGGGGCACCGGCCAGAAAATGGCACCGCACCGCACCGGCACCGGTGCCTTTTTGAAAAAATGGCACCGGCACCGAAGGGCACCGGCGGGTTGCCGGTGCTAGCACCGAAAGGCACCGCACCGGGCTGGAATTTGTGAAGTAAATACCTATCGGGCAGTTTCTCAGTGGTCTCACTTTTGGAAGTGCATATTTCCATGAATTTTCAACCGATTTTGATGGTTGAGCACTTAAAATTATCAGAATGACGTGGCAATCACTTTTGTGAAGCAATTACAATGATTACAAATGAAAGATAAAATATTTAATTCATTACAATGTCCATAGCCACTATTGTCTACTGATCCGAGTCGCTGCTGTACAGAGAAAAGCTGAACCATCTCTGTCATAAACTGACAACAAATTTTGAACAAAAAAGTAAGATAAATATAAAATTTAAAAATGATTAAAAATTCAACAAAATTTTAGATTCGCTCATCAGATCACGTATCGGGTATAATGGAATTCACAGTAGGTATATTTATTTGATGGGAGGTTTACAAAATAGGCAAAAACGGTTGGGTAAATATATCGCTGTTTTTTGAAATATGGATAAGCACATACTATGGACAAAATTGCACAGCACATGAAGCCTTGTCCGGTGCCTTTCCCGGTGCCTTTTGCTTTGCCCTGGTGCTAGCACCTGTGGCACCGGCAAAAAAATGGCACCGCACCGCACCGGCACCGGTGCTATTCTGAAAAAAATGGCACCGGCACCGGCATGGCACCCCTGAAGATTGCAATGGCACCGCACCAGCACCGGTGCTGGTGCCCTTCGGTGCCCAGCACCGGGGCACCGGTGCCCCGGTGCCTTTACATCACTAACAGTTATACGCTCATTTGTGTACGATGTACATCTATAGCCAAAATATAACCTATTTTCTCACGTTTATTACCATTTTTGTGTAAGAAAATGCGTATTCTTTACTATGAATTTCACGAAAATATCTGACGAAATAATAAAAAAACCCTCGAATAAACCCCCCCCCCCCCTCGAATTAACCCCCCCCCCCCTCAAATTTTGCTGGCGAAATAATAAACCCCCATGGGGGTATTTCGAGGTAATACGGTATCAAATAATAATTAACCTATATTTTTGCGAATTGTGTTGTCACAGCAAAAAAATAGGTGTTTGGATGCGCGGTGAAGCGTCGTGAAGTGTCTTCACGCCGACGCTTCCCGACGCTTCACCAAACTGCTCTGCACTTCCACACGCTTCACAAAATTGAAGCTAGGTGAAGCGTTTGGAAGACAATTCACCACAAATTTCAGGATTCTTGGTGAAGCGTGCTGAAGCATGTGGAAGCGTGTGAAAGCGCGCCGCTTCACATACATCCAGCCCGTTCCGACGCATCACACACGGATTTTTTGCTGTATGTCTTGTTCATCGAAAAAGTCAACTGATAAAATGCATTCTCAGAAACGAGTTGACCCAGTTTTCTACGAAGAGAATTGTGTTATTTACAATGTGCAAACTAAATACAGTTTTCACACAAAAGTCATGGTGAAAATTAGTGTGTGTAGCGCCATTGCCACATAACAATTCATGTATGCTTGTAAAATATAATCACTCTGATTTGTTAAACTTCTATAGATTGGTATTTAAAAGTGAATACCATATTTTTATAATAAAAGGGTGGGTCTCCTATAAAACCCTTTTTTTTATTTGGCTCAGGAAATAAATGAAAAGGAGCCCTTCTATTAGAAGAAATAAGGTAGTCAATTTTTCAACTGTAAAATACACCCATTAAGAACCTAAGTGCAGAAATTAACACTACTTCAATGATATGGCAACTACTGTATTGAGAGCTCTACTGTTGCTGGTTACCACACTTCGCATAGCAGCCAGGCATGCAAGCAAATGCCCATGCTTTGGTGAAACAGATATGATTGTCAAGTGACTAGTCTGAGCAAAATGTCCTGCACAACCACCAAATTGATCATTATTTAAGCCATTTCTTCAACTGAAGTGATAAACATTTTAGTTTTCAAACTTTTGGTACCATCAGAAACAAAGCTTAAGGTGAATGAAGGTATGCTTCTACTGATTGTATACATACACCAAAATACGCAATGAATATTTACCAAACACCTCTGCCACACAGACAAACTAGGTAGCTCTCTAACAACTAGCTGCAAGTTTGCTTGCAAAGCATGCAAATAATAACCATGGCAGTGCATACAACTCATAGGAATCTTACTTGCTGTATTAGCTGACTGACATGACAGATAAAACGAATAAGTGAGGAGTAACTTGCTAAGTACAAAAGTAAAACAAATTGAGTTAAGTGCGGATTTGATGTATATATATAAACACCTTCCCAGTCACGTCCAGCACCCTATTTTTGATTTTACTTGTGACATCCTATCTCCAGTTCTAGGGCGCGCCAGAAGTAGGGTGTCAAAAAAAATTTTTACGGAAAACGGAAAGGTAAAATTTTTTCACTTTACGGAAAACGGAAAATGGAAAGGTAAAAAAAAATATTCTGCCGGAAAACGGAAAGGTAAAAAAATTTCACTCAGCGGAAAATGGAAAACGGAAAGGTAAAAAATAATTGTCGGCCGGAAAACGGAAAAATAAAATGCCGGAAAACGGAAAACGGAAAGCGAAATTTTCACGGAAACGGAAAAAATAAGGTGAAATTTGCACGGTAATAGACAAATTTGCAGAAGGAAAACCTGCATGCAGGTTTGCCTGTTTGGCTCTGATTGTGGTAGCTGTACATTCTGCAACTATGGACCATGCCAGTAATCTCACTTGTAGTTCAGGCTTAACTGAACCAACAAAAAATCATCAAAAGGTTGCAAAAATATACTACAACAACAAAAAGAATTTAGCAAAAGTGAACTTTGATGTAACTGAACAGTAAAAAGTATACTCAGCGGACTGCAAAGTATGAGTCCAAAATTACTTTGTGTTTTTTTACAGATTTGGATACAGATAAAAATTATGAATGACAAAAGAACCTGGTAGAAAAAACACCACAGTGGAAAAAGATACCGTATTACCTCGAAATACCCCCAGGGGGTTTATTATTTCGCCAGCAAAATTTGAGGGGGGATAATTCGAGGGGGGGTTTATTCGAGGGGAGGTCTATTATTTCGCCAGAAATTTTCGGAAATTCCCCATACTCGGACATAGAAAAATCAAACAATTACATAGATGTATATGTCTTTATAGGTATATTTAACTGTATATACACATAAACTTTTCCCTAACGTCACTCAATCTTTAGTTTTGACGTGTGTTCTGCAGTGTATAGACAGAGTTGTGCAAATACTGGTATTTTTGGAAAATGTAAACGTAAACGTAAATACCTTTTCCAAATCAAAAGTATAAATACTAAAACGTAAGGTATTTTTAAAATACCAAGGAATACGTAAAAAAAACGTAAACGTAAAAAATTTTACACACAGTATTTGCCATTGTGATTTGGGAAATACCATTATTTTTACCTTTAGATGGGTCAATCGCTCCATCTGCACCAGTTTCCGTTGTAAGTGTGGCCAAGTCCAACTACGCTGGTGATTCTAGGGGAGTCCCAGACCCTGTGAAATGCCTTAAAAATGTCAAATGGCGTGCAAAGTGTCTAAAGTCATGCAAAATGCCCTGGAAGGTGGCAAATCTTGGCCATTTTGCTGGGCATTTTACATGAGTTTTGACATTTGCATGAAATTTTACATTTTACAGGGCATCCTACAGTGTCTGGGATTGGCACCAGAGCTTGCACTCGCCCTGCCAGTTTCAAAACGTGTGCTACTCATAGTTGTTGCAAGTGGCGTCGTCGGAATTCATCACAACAAAATTATAAACGCAAGACTCCACAAATAAACAAAGAGGGTTCTGTGTTCAGCAGTTGAATACATACATGAATATGTACCAAGTATTCCATGTGTATTAATTGCAAGCATGATTCACTTTTTTATACACCGCTTTTTGTATGTACCTATACAAGTTACGTTTATGCAAAAACATAAGAATATTGTTGACTGCAGGTGGTGCGGCCCATTTGAACATGTGCACCTGTGAACGATCACAAGTTTTTTACGTTTTCACTAGTACCCGGGTACTTTGGTCAGGAAAACGTAACAAAACGTAACGGTATTTTTGGAAAACGTAAACGTAAACGTAAGTATAAATACCCGAATAACCAGGTATTTCGGGTAAACGTAAATATGTTTTTCCAACTCTGTGTATAGATCACAAACTGCGGTATTTGTCATGTACGTTCTCTTTACACTCAATGTTAGGGGTGGGGGGGTCTATCGAGGGGGGGGGGGGGGGTTATTATTTCCTCAGCCAAATTTTAGGGGGGGTATTTCGAGGGGGGGTTAATTCAAGGTGGGGGGGATAATTCGACGTAATACGGTAAATACAGATTGGAAAAATAATGAGAAAATGCCAGAAAACTGAAAATCGAGCCAGAAAATGGAAAAAATGGCCTGGAAAAATGGGAACGGAAAGGTAAAAATTTTTCAGCCACAAAACGGAAAAATGGGCCGGAAAAACGGAAACGGAAAGGTAAAAAATTTTCAGCTGCTGGAAAACGGAAAACGGAAAGGTAAAAAATTTTCAGCTGCCAGAAAACGGAAAACGGAAAGGTAAAAAAACTTCAGCTGCCGGAAAACGAAAATGGAAAGGTAAAAAATTTTCCTGCAGAAAGGCGGAAACGGAAAACGGAAACGGAAATTTGACACCCTAGCCAGAAGCTGAAACTTGGGGGAGATATTGGCGCAACCCCCTCTACTTCGCATGAATTGGGGGGGGGGGGGTCACGGCGACTCTTACAGGGTGGGTCGCGCTAAGTGGTAAAAATTTCTTAGCTTTTCTGGTGTCCCACACAGGTATGGCACCCACTTATTTCTGAGCTGTGGGAGGGGTATAAATCTAAAATTTTGGGGATTTGTTGCCAACACCACTCCCCTACTATACACTATTCAATAATGTGAGATTAGTGTGAAAAATTACTAAAAAAATTCTCTAAAAAAACACCACTCTCCAATCGATGGATGACAAAAAATTCACTTTTTGGAACTTTTTTATTAGACATATGAAGAGCTGCTTTACAATACTTTCAAGGGCAGGGTTTGATGTTCAAAGTTGTGTAAAGAACCATACCTCTAAAATCCCTGCATTGCAACATTTACTTGGGGCGAATCTTATGACAACATAATGACATCATTACTAGTGATGTAAAAAGTGCCAGACTTTTGGCGCCAATGGCGGATGATGGCGCCAGCGCCAAAAAATTTTGCTGCATAAAGTGCAGCGATGCAAATGCAGTGCTATCTATTTGTTTGTCAACTGGTTCCCATCCCAATTCAAGGCTTGCTGTCAAGTAACACTATCCAGTGTTGTATACACACCCCCTCGAATTAACCCCCCCTCAAAATGGGCTGGGAAAATAATAACCCCCCCCCCTCGAAATAACCCCTCTTCGGAATCATGTACATCATGTACATAATAAATATGTCATGTATGCAATGTGCATGATGTATATTACTGTTAATTTGCATTGCAGCTACACATAGACTAGTTTGTGTTGCTATCTATGTTTTTATGTCCAAATATATCCTGGTTGGACACATTTATTACCTGTTTTGGGTATGTAAATGCCTACTGTTTACTACTAATTACGTTTTGGGTACAAAAAACCTATACTTTACTACAACCCTTCATAAAAGTTCCCCCCAAATAAGCCCCCCTCAAAACTCCCCTCAAAATTTGCACCCTGAAAAAATAAACCCCCGGGGTCTATTTATTTCAAGGAAATACGGAAGGAACTTCATGCCAGTACTTCATACCACAGCAATAATACAACTTCATTTGCAATATAATGCAACACTCTGCATTTGAACGCTGTTTGTCGGCTCGTCATCGAGCCTTGAATTGGGATGAAAACCAGTTGACATAAAATGTGGTTGGAAACTAGTGCGTGTAGGCCCATTTTTTGGTAAAAGTTTTGAATATCCTTGTAATTGCATGGACATGGTTTACAAAATAAGCATGTAGAGGGTTTGTTCTTCCTGTAACACAGTTACAGTAACACATTTACTTTTGTAACTCATGCAGGCCAGGTCTTTTTACATAAGAAAAATGATTATTTTTTGTACTACTTGGCGCTTTTTTGGCGCTTTATAAAAGACTAGTGCCAAGCGCCAATGGCGCTACGACATCATAGCGCCAAGCGCCAAAAGCGCCATGGCGCTTTTCGGTAACGCAGCGACAAGCGCCAATGGCGCCACAGCAAAAAGGGGGCCGAAAGCGCCATGGCGCTTTTTGCTTTGGCGCTAGCGCCAAGCGCCAGCGCCATGGCGCTTTTACATCACTAATCATTACAGGAACAAAAATTTACAAAATTTTCACTTTGAAATTCACCCTAAGTAAATTTTACAATGCAGGCATTTTAGAGGTAACGTTCTTTACATACCGTATTTCCTCGAAATACCCCCCGGGGGGTGATTGTTTCATAGTGGTCCCGAGAGGGGGGGGGTTAAACGAGGGGGGGGGGTATTTCGAGGGGGGGGTTATTGTTTCACAAGAAAATTTTTGAAAACCAAGTACGAAATTGTCGTCTGAAACGTACGCAGACGTCGAAAAATGCAACAAAAATCGCCATTTATAAGGTTCTGTAGACTAATATTAGTATGTAGATGGTATGTACACTGTTCTAACGTGACACCGACATTGTTTTAACGTGTTTTCTGCAGTACACTGAACACAAACTACAGTTATTGTCATGTACGTTCCCTTTACACTCAATTTGGGGGGGGTATTTCGAGGGGGGGGGGTGATTGTTTCATAGTGGTCTCGAGAGGGGGGGGGTCAAACGAGGGGGGGGGTATTTCAAGGGGGGGGGGTATTTCGAGGAAATACGGTAACTTCAAACATCAAACTCTTCACTTTAAAGTATCGTAAACCAGCCTTTCAAGTGTCTAATAAAAAAGTTCCAAAAATTGATTTTTTTGTCATCCATCTATTGGGGAGTGGTGTTTTTTAGAGAGTAAGATACTTTTTTTGTAATTTTTCAGATTAATCTCACATTATTGAATAGTGTATAGTAGGAGAGGGGTGTTGGCAACACATCCCTAAAATTTTAGATTTATACCCCTAAAGCATTGGCACCATTTTTATGGCTCGGCACCATAGACTCCAAAATGGCACCATTTTTATAGAGTGGTGTCATACACTCCATAATTTAAAAACATGTTTTTGTAAGATTTTTAAAAAAAACATCTTCAAATTTTTATTTTTATTTTTTTTCTTCAATTTTTTCAATTTTTGTTTTAATTTTTTTTCAATTTTTTTTCCAATTTTTTTCCTTTTTTATTAGATATAAATTTTTTAGCAACTTTTTTTTCAAATTTTTTTCTTAATTTTTTAGCAATTTTTTCAAATTTTGTTTCATTTTTTTCTCCATTTTTTTGCAACTTTTTTAAATTTAAATTTTTTCTTCCATTTTTTTATATTTTTTAGATAAGTGCTTGATTTAATACCATGAATGTAGAGTTATGTAAACATTCTGTATCATTCATCAATCAGATCTTCAAGTGATAATGATCATAGAAATATAGGACAGTTTGATCAGACTCGGTACTACGCTGGGGGGTGTTTCCTGACCAGTGCGAATGGCAGGGGGCTGGTGAGCTGGGAGCAGGCGCGCGCAGCCCAGCACGGCCTGTCCCCCAGCTGCATGCGGCACTACGCACTCGCCTCCCTGCACGACCCCCATCTCAGACTTGCCACTGCACATGCCATCAAACAGGTGAGTTAATTTTTGTAGTTCTTTTTATAAACATTTTGTAAACGATGAGTGTCTATTACAACATGTGAAGCAAAAAAAAAACTCACCTGAAGGATATAAGCTAAGTACTGGAAATGCAAAAATACAGCTGAAATCAGGAGTACTGAAGAACATTCAACAATCATTTTGGAAATAAGATTGGGTAATTATTTCTGGCAGGAGTGGTGTATGTCCACCATACAATTTGCAGCCATATATCTTCTATATCTTACACAAAATATTTTTAGGGAAATATTGACCAAATCTTTTACAACAACAAAAATATTTTGAATTATCATTTGCCATGCTGTGTGTCTTCCTTCCTTCTCACCTGAAAAATGCTTTCAGACCAATTTTGCCTAGTTAAACTCACAGACACAGAAGTTTGGTCTCTGACATGGCAGCCTCTTTGGGCTAGACACGAAAAACAGCCCACTTCACTATGCTTAATCTACAAACCCCTAATTTCTTTGAGTGAAGGTGCAAAACCTTTTTATTTAAGCTTATGTTTTTGCAAAAACTGCCCTTTAGTGTCTAGTTGGTTTAATGTATATTTAACAAATACACAGTGATATATTATAACAGCACAGTAATCTGTATGGAGTAAGATTGAGGATCGCATTAGGGCACAATGGTAACCATTCATGGTATTGGCATGGGAACATTCACAGTGACAGGGTAATTGCAGCCAACAAAAGTATACAGGTCAGTGCAGTAGCTCAAATCCACTGCATGTCAGGGTTCTCCATGATTTTTACCCTTGGGTGGGCTGAATAGAAGCCAAGCCACTGCTATGGAGGGATAAATAGGTATAAAACAATCATAAAAGGGGTAAAGCTTTTAGGGGCAAAAATATAGGCTTTTTCAGAATGTACAGAATGCAGGATGCATAAATCTTTTTTTAAACACAAAATAAGTTAAAAACTGCTAAAAGTATGGATAATGCTATGTAATCTGCTGTTGCTGGCTAACATTATTTTGTATTTTTCATTTAACACACTGCACTGCGTTTGCATTAAACCAATATGCCCAGACAGCTACCGTAAATCCTCGAATAAGTCCCCCCCTCAAATAACTCCCCCCTGTAAACTGACTGAGGCAAAAATAACTCCCCCCTCAAATAACTCCCCCCTCTTTTATGGGTGGGAACGAAGTCCGCATATAAAAAATGTATGTATGTATATATGTTCATTAAAAGCATTCATTATTTTGCAGTTTTTGCACACTAGCATTGATTTTATTGCGTGAATTACAGGATGTCTATTCTCGCTCACACGTTTATGCAGCCTACTTGACCCCATTCAGATGATATACTGATCAAGTATTTTACTCAATCTTCCGACGAAAAAATAACTCCCCCTCGAATAACTCCCCCCCTCGAATAAGTCCCCCCTCAAAAAATTCTGAGGAAAAAATAACTCCCATGGGGACTTATTCGAGGATTTACGGTATATTCTGTCTGTCTGACCTCATTGATCATTTTTTATTTTTGCAACACGACTTCCACCCATCACAGAGGGGGGTATTCAAGTAGGGAGAGTCATCCAAGGGGAAGTTATTTTTCCCCTCCCAGCCAGCAGGGGAGAGTTATAAAAGGGGGTTTTATTGAAGGATATATGGTAGATAGCCAGGCAATTTGGATTGCTGCCACCTACCCAACCCCCTCCCTCATTAGACTCCTGCCACATGTGCTTCATGGCATCAATTCATGGGGTTGATTTATTGCAGGATGACTTTGTTCTCTGGCCTGGCTTTGGCTCAACCCTATCACATGAAAACCATTCCAGTGCAGTTGTTGATCTGGACACTGGCCAACTGCACACTGCGGATGTCAGTGAGGAGCTTCCGGCACTGTGGCAGGCACCAGGCGTTGCTCCGTACCAGATGGAGGTGCACTGCACAGATGGAGTGCATGGAAGTGGGGTGCATGATGAGCATGATGTCACATGGCCAATGGACAGGCATGATTACAAGATTTGTGAGAGACACTGCTTCAGATCAAATTGCAGTTCATTCACATTCAACGAAGTAAATGGTGGTGGGTATGAGTGCATTATACATGTGGGATACAGGTATACATCCATACACATGTTATGCATTTCTTGTATTAACCATTCAGCACAAAGCATTATATTATCTGCAGTTCATCACAAGTTCATCTGGAATTAATGGCTGGGGCACAGTTTTGTTCAAAGCATGATCTACCATTTGAGAGAGGTGAGTGTGGTAGATCTGAACCAATATTTTTCTGACATACAAAAAATTTCCAACTTCATTCAGTATGTGTCCAGTAGTGATAAAATGATTCCATGGAACTGAACCATGACATGCCATGGTGCTATTGGCACTTGGTATCCCTTCTCCATGGTTCCATTGGTGCTTTGTGATTGCTTTTATGTGGTGACATTGTAATGACAAAACTGGTGGCAAAATTGACAATTTCTTAGATTGTCTTGTTTTTGCTAAAATTAGTCCACCACTGAAAATACAACAACATAATTTGTTATTATGTGGTGATAGCATATCTTTCAAATTATGTACCAAATTCCTTGTTTCAAATGCCATGCATGATAGCTGTTTTCAGCAGTGTGCTTGCCATCAATTTTTCTGTGGTGGTTGGCACTCTTTCTTCGCATTGCCCAATCTCAAATTTACATTTCACAATGTTTTTCTGCATTCACAACATTTACCTGCTTCTGGTAAAGCTTGAACAAACCCTTTCATATTAGCAGAAATGTGATAATTAGTTCATTTCATATTTGTACAGTATTTTTGTAATACAAATACATTTTGAACAATTTAAAAATAAGCTTTTACAGCTTGTGGCATGCTGTCAGTTGGTGATAATGTAGAGCTGAGCTATGCCAGTGGCTCAAAAATCAAAGGGAGAAGATATAAGAGTGGTGAAGTGGCTACAATAGTTTGCCAGAACAAAACTTATTTCCCATCCAGTGAACAAGATAAACTGCAAGTGGCATGTCAAAATGGGAAATGGTTATATTGGGATCCCTTGGAATATAGATGTATCAAACTTAGCAGTCAGTTATACTTCACTAAATTCATAGATATTTATTATTTAGTTCATGTTTGACTAAGGTAATATTCTGTGACAATGGAATGAGGAATATTTGGATTTGTTTGAAGAATGTTTTTGCCCTCAGAGGTATGGATTTCACAAATGGCCATTGCAAAGTGGCAGGAGTGGCAGCCAGGCAGCGATGGTGTGGAGATGCCACAGGAAAGTGCAATGGTGGCACTACAACATGCAGAGGCATCTGAGAGTGTGTCGGCCCGATACAGAGGCTTTTCTTACTTCATTATACGTGTGTTGATTCATTATTTTCTACATCTTTATAAATAATAGTTTCATGTGTCACTTACTGTTGGAGTGCCCACAATGTGAATTGTGCACCAAACCATATAAGAGAATAAAACTCATCAATTTCCCACTTTTAAGTAATTTGATTTTTCTTGCATCTGAAGTGCATTGAATCAGTGGCAGAGTTGTTAAAATACCAGTTTTTTTGGAAAGCATAAAGTTTAGTAGTAGTGTAGATGGGGTTGTAACCAAACCCGCGATTTTTAGGTTTCAAGTGCACACTACCTATGACCTTCTGTCCCCTGTTCCCGGGGTGAGACTTAAAAAATCCTGGTAAATGTGACTTTTGCTACAAGTTTTTCAATGTACTAGCTACGAGCACCATTTGCACATCAGTAGAAAATGACCGAAATTGTAACCCCCACAGTTCCGCAGTGGGTGGAGCTAGAGGAGTAAAATTTTAGGTGAAAACTCAGAACACCTGATATCCTAACCTGTCAAAAGTTTATGACCGTAGCTTACCTCTAGCGCGAATGGCGAGCACTGCCCGGGGACTTTTCAGCCGACCAAGTACATGTAAAAATTTTGCACGCATCCCTCTCTTCAAAAATGCAATTATCACAGGTTCAGTCCCCATAGACACCAATCCCTGAAATTGCTTTCAATTTTGTACCCATCGCTGTATATGTAAATGTTCGTAAATATACAGTGGTTTCTGGTGCTAGTGCCAACACCAATGGTGCCATGGCACTTTTCCATCACTGAGTATGCAAAATTTTAGTGGGGGGCTCCCCCCCCCATTTGCCGGGTTCCGTAAACAAGCAGCCCCCCCCCCCACTCAAAAATCCTGGATTCTTCTGTGATGCATGTTTAGTTCAGCACTATGCAATAAATGTGCTCTCCCAATGTGTTTTTGGGTTGTGGGCCTCATCCGCATTGACCCGCACCCAACTGGTGACTGTGGATCATACACTGATGCCTGACCATCACAGATGGCTGATGAGTGTGGTATTAACACACAGTTTTTAAACAGCACAGACCGCGATCTGCTGCTTACCCCTACATCAACACAATGTCAGGGATGACATCTCCGCAATGCCACAAAGTTTTAAGGGTATTGCAGCTGCAGCATGTCAGCCCATAATAGTGAAGAGCCCAGCCACCACTGTAGTCCAGAGGTGTGGGCACTCTTCTATTTGAGAGGTGCAGGTTTGATTCCCACCTGAGGCAAGTGCAATTTTGCACTCTTTCATGGCTGTCCTGCATAATCAAGAAATGGAGAGTGCTTTGTACTCACTCCTGACATATCAGATGATTTCATTGAAGGAGCTGCTCGAAATGCTGAATGACTTGAATTTGCTGCAAAACAAGTGCAGTTCAACTGGACCATGAACAATAATTACTGCACTGCCTGTGATAGCAATGACTCCTCGATGGACGAATATGAAATGATGCAGAAATAATACACCAATATAAAGAAATCCACTGCCAAACTGTTGGCATTGAACAAATTTGGTGGGTGAGGAAAGGGCTGCTACCTGGCTCAAACATGGCATCCATCAAACCATAAACCTCGTAGATGGCGCACCTGGCATGAGCTGCCAATGCACAGCATTGAGGACTGCATGTACTTGAAGAATGTTCCCAGAGGAATATCATACCAAAGTCCACTTAAGAAATGTCTGCTGGATCTACAATTATTACCCTGATGCTGAACATGTGGATTTGATCAAGTGGATCCACTGCACAACTGCTCAAAGCAGAGTGTTGACTGCGAGGCACCATTTGTGAATGGAACTTGTGGTGATACTTTGCTTGTGGACCCATGTGCTGAAGTGACCATTATTCACTTATCCCTGCTGAACTCCATCAACGTTAATGGACAACAATTCAAACTGACCAGAATGAAGTTGGTCGCTGCCAACCAGTCACCAATAAACATCAATGGTGAAATCAACATGTGCATAAATTTTGCTGGTGCAATGACCATGCACACCTGCCTGATCTCTAATGAAATCGGCCACCCAATCATTCTGGGCAAAGACATGCTGGTAAACCTCAGAGTTAAGATGTTTGCTGCCAATGGCACCAATTAGCTTGAAAGCCCTGACAATGGCAATACCACATGCAACAATACCAATCTGCCAACAAAGCTGCACAACATAACCACACAAACTGATTCAGCTTATTTGTCTTCCTACGACATCAAGCTGTGACCACCCACTTTGGAAAGACAGCCGATCATGCAAATGTTGTGGACAGTCACTGCAGAATGGTCAAGCTTTCATGCAAGACATCAACAAAGGTGCACTGCAAGTTCAAGTTGATGAATGTTGGATAAAGGACCTGCTGTCAATCCAAGCAGTAAAATTTGTTTATTTAAATTAGGAAACTCTTTTGTGAAAGCATTTTGGTTTTCTCATGCAAACACTTTTAAACTGTTTTGATGTAACTCCAGATACGTGTAACCTTTCTTGTATCTCTATCTTTTATGATTATCTGAGGTCACATAATCTGGTTACCCCCTGAGGAGTAGTTGTGTAGATGGGGTTGTCACCAAACCCACAATTGTTAGGTTTTAAGTGCACACTACCTGTGACCTTCTGTGATGCATGTTTAGTTCAGCAGTGTGCAATAAACTTGCTCTCCCAACTGTGCCTTGGGGTTGTGGGCCTACACATTGACCCACATCTACTCCATCTGTAGGCATAAGCATAAATACACTTTCCAAATTTTGATTATTCATAATAACATAAGGTATTTTAAAATTACCATGGGAATCATAATCAAGTGTAAGCATAAATGTTTTCTTAGAAACAACTTGGTGAATTGTGAATTCAAACCCATGGTGCCACATGAGGGTGGCAGATATTTACCCACTACAATACATGTTTGCCTATGTATACTCTTTCCAAAACCTGCCTTTCTTGATGGTGGCATGCGTGGCTGAAGCAGTATGACCATGAACAACTATTCCAAGGATCTAAATTTTTGTTAATTTTGTTCCTGGCAATTTAGTTAAATTTAATTTAATTTTGTTAATTTATACAGTGCTGGCAATTTAATGGAGTATATTGCAAATTCAATCCTATAATTAATTGCACAACAGCGCAAGCAATTTTATTGAGTAATTGTATTGACACTTGGCAGTTTAGAGCAATTAGCATTTTATTGAATATAAATTGCTCAATTAATTACATTATTGAATTTGTGATTGACTCAATTAAATTGCCCACCCTGTAGTGCACTTAATTGGAGGATTGAATTTGTGATATACTCCATTAAATTGCCAGCACTGATACAATTAGAGCAACTACAATATTATTGTATTTAAGTACAAATACAATGTATGTTTAGATCACAGCGATAAAAAATCAATATTATCGATAAAAATGCAGCGCGTACGCAGTGCATTTCATTTAATAAAAAGCTGTGTTCAAATCAAAAATGCTCTCCTATTAGAAAAAATTTAATACGGTATCAGAGTATGTTTTTTTAGGTAACTGATTTTATACTGCAAAATACCCTTTACATTTTTGATGTGTAGCTTCAGTTGGGCATGTGTACCGGATCAATGTGGATGACTACAGCGTGACTAGGCTGTTGGACATATCAGCAGAATATAGGAGACGCTATGCAGGTGGGACCCAAATACCTGGTGGCAGAGTGCTGGTCTGTGGTGGACGCCTTGTTGTGACTTGTTTTCTGTAAGTCTTATTCTGTTAAATTTTTGTGTGCAACCACTTCATATACACCATATTTTAAGATATTGGTTGGAAAATGGTGCAATTGAGTGGGCACCAAATCTGCTGGGAGCAGCACGTTGGTTTCATGCACTGGCCTATTACCATGGAAGAATATACTCAATTGCGGGATGGACTGGTGTTGATACTAGAGGTTAGTGTATAGCAATGCATGTACTCATACTTTTCAAGCAAAGATCAGGCTTGCCATATTTCTTATCACACATGCATCACCCTTATCACACCTGTATGTAACGATGGCAAAAAAGATTCGAAAATTCGAAAATATTTTTGAATTTTCAAATTTTTTTCATAATTTTCGAATTTTTATATCACCCCTAGAAAAAAATCTTAAAAATCGATTTTTTTTTCAGAAAATTCGAAAATTTGAAAATTCGAAAATAGTTTTCGAATTTTTCAGGGAATTCAAGGCAACAAAACGCACGCTTACGTTGAACGTGTAAATAAATCGACAATTGGTACACGGCGCGTCTGAAAAAGCGAAATGTAAAAAAATAAATACGTAAAAAAACGTTAAAATGGCGTCCGTGGGCATTTTACAATTAACATTTTACGTTTTACAGGGCATTTTACAGTGTATGGGACTGCCCAGGAACTGCATATATTTATGAGTGAACGAGATGTGATCAAAGATAAGAGTGGTTCCGAGTACTGGTTTGAGAAGTACCCGTATTTTATGAAGTTAGCACCGTATGCACTGAGTACGCTCAGTGTGCCCGCCACGTCCGCTTCCGCGGAGCGTGCATTGTCGCAGTGTCCAATTGTGTTAGGGAATAGGCGCCATAGGTTGAGTCCAGAGTCACTTGAAAAGGAGGTGATGATTCGAGTGAATTGTAAGAAGTGTACGCAGTGATCGATGTAGATTTGTGCATCGATTTTATATTTGACGCCGATTTTTCATTTCACGCTGATCTTTTATTTGACGCCAATTTTTAAATCATTGTTTTAGAGCTTCTTTTTAGATCAATGTGTGGATAAAATGAAGCAGTACACTGGTCCGCATAACTCCTCCATCCATTTTTAATGCTAAATTATGACAAAAATAAGGTGAAAAAGTGATCCAAACATGAAAACAGCCCAAATCCTGTTTTTAAAAGCTTCAAATTCAACATTTTTCCAAAAATTCGAAAACTATTTGAAAAAAATTGAAAACTAGCCAAAAAAATTTGAAAATTGTCCAAAAAGATTCGAAAATTCGAAAATTAAATTCGAAATTCGAAAATTAATTTGAGAAAAAATTCGAAAATTCGAAAATTCAGTTTGGAAAAAACACTTAAAAATTTAAATACTTTTTTTCGGGGGGTTTGCCATCATTACCTGTATGTCCATCTGATGTGCAAATTTGAATGATTTATTTTGTATGTGTGAATTTAACATGTTGTACCAATTAAAGGAAACTGGCTAAATTACAACTGCACAACAGACAGTTGTATTTACTTGAGTTGTTAAAAGTACCTACCGTATTTCCTCGAAATACCCCCCGGGGGGTGATTGTTTCATAATGCTCCCGAGTCGGGGGGGGGGGTTAAACGAGGGGGGGGGTATTTCGAGGGGGGGGGTTATTATTTCGCAAGAACTTTTTTGAAATCCTAGTACAAAATCGTTGTTTGTGATGTGTGCTGGGGTAGAAAAATGCATCAATAACTGACATGTATAGACTCCTGTAGACTAATAGTAGTACGTATTAGATGGTATAAACACTGTTCTAACGTGATTCCAACATTGTTTTAACGTGTGTTCTGCGCTACGCAGAACACAAACTGCAATATTTGTCATGTACGTTCTCTTTACACTCAATTTGGGGGGGGGTATTTCGAGGGGGGGTGATTGTTTCATAGTGGTCTCGAGAAGGGGGGGTCAAACGAGGGGGGTATTTCGAGGGGGGGGGGTATTTTGAGGAAATACGGTAACTTTTTTCAAAGTATACTTAAACATAAAGTATTTTTTTACTCACCCCCTGAGTACAGAAAATGTAAAGTAATTATTTCTTACTTTTACTCATGAGTAAAATGAGAGTAAACATACTTTTTCCCTGCAAAAATACGTGAGTATTTTTGAAAAATGTCACCCATTACACACAAAAACCACTGCTTTTTATTACTTTTTGCCTGATTTAAAGCCATTTTTGGCTATATATGTGCTTATATACCGTATTTCCTCGATTTGCCCCCCCCCCTTTGAATTAACCCCCCTCGAAATACCCCCAGGTTTTTTTGGGCTGGGGAAAAAATACCCCCCCCAAAATACCCCCGTCTGGAATGCACATACCCTAGTACATGATGTATGCACCCACTTTGGAAAGACAGCCGATCATGCAAATGTTGTGGACAGTCACTGCAGAATGGTCAAGCTTTCATGCAAGACATCAACAAAGGTGCACTGCAAGTTCAAGTTGATGAATGTTGGATAAAGGACCTGCTGTCAATCCAAGCAGTAAAATTTGTTTATTTAAATTAGGAAACTCTTTTGTGAAAGCATTTTGGTTTTCTCATGCAAACACTTTTAAACTGTTTTGATGTAACTCCAGATACGTGTAACCTTTCTTGTATCTCTATCTTTTATGATTATCTGAGGTCACATAATCTGGTTACCCCCTGAGGAGTAGTTGTGTAGATGGGGTTGTCACCAAACCCACAATTGTTAGGTTTTAAGTGCACACTACCTGTGACCTTCTGTGATGCATGTTTAGTTCAGCAGTGTGCAATAAACTTGCTCTCCCAACTGTGCCTTGGGGTTGTGGGCCTACACATTGACCCACATCTACTCCATCTGTAGGCATAAGCATAAATACACTTTCCAAATTTTGATTATTCATAATAACATAAGGTATTTTAAAATTACCATGGGAATCATAATCAAGTGTAAGCATAAATGTTTTCTTAGAAACAACTTGGTGAATTGTGAATTCAAACCCATGGTGCCACATGAGGGTGGCAGATATTTACCCACTACAATACATGTTTGCCTATGTATACTCTTTCCAAAACCTGCCTTTCTTGATGGTGGCATGCGTGGCTGAAGCAGTATGACCATGAACAACTATTCCAAGGATCTAAATTTTTGTTAATTTTGTTCCTGGCAATTTAGTTAAATTTAATTTAATTTTGTTAATTTATACAGTGCTGGCAATTTAATGGAGTATATTGCAAATTCAATCCTATAATTAATTGCACAACAGCGCAAGCAATTTTATTGAGTAATTGTATTGACACTTGGCAGTTTAGAGCAATTAGCATTTTATTGAATATAAATTGCTCAATTAATTACATTATTGAATTTGTGATTGACTCAATTAAATTGCCCACCCTGTAGTGCACTTAATTGGAGGATTGAATTTGTGATATACTCCATTAAATTGCCAGCACTGATACAATTAGAGCAACTACAATATTATTGTATTTAAGTACAAATACAATGTATGTTTAGATCACAGCGATAAAAAATCAATATTATCGATAAAAATGCAGCGCGTACGCAGTGCATTTCATTTAATAAAAAGCTGTGTTCAAATCAAAAATGCTCTCCTATTAGAAAAAATTTAATACGGTATCAGAGTATGTTTTTTTAGGTAACTGATTTTATACTGCAAAATACCCTTTACATTTTTGATGTGTAGCTTCAGTTGGGCATGTGTACCGGATCAATGTGGATGACTACAGCGTGACTAGGCTGTTGGACATATCAGCAGAATATAGGAGACGCTATGCAGGTGGGACCCAAATACCTGGTGGCAGAGTGCTGGTCTGTGGTGGACGCCTTGTTGTGACTTGTTTTCTGTAAGTCTTATTCTGTTAAATTTTTGTGTGCAACCACTTCATATACACCATATTTTAAGATATTGGTTGGAAAATGGTGCAATTGAGTGGGCACCAAATCTGCTGGGAGCAGCACGTTGGTTTCATGCACTGGCCTATTACCATGGAAGAATATACTCAATTGCGGGATGGACTGGTGTTGATACTAGAGGTTAGTGTATAGCAATGCATGTACTCATACTTTTCAAGCAAAGATCAGGCTTGCCATATTTCTTATCACACATGCATCACCCTTATCACACCTGTATGTAACGATGGCAAAAAAGATTCGAAAATTCGAAAATATTTTTGAATTTTCAAATTTTTTTCATAATTTTCGAATTTTTATATCACCCCTAGAAAAAAATCTTAAAAATCGATTTTTTTTTCAGAAAATTCGAAAATTTGAAAATTCGAAAATAGTTTTCGAATTTTTCAGGGAATTCAAGGCAACAAAACGCACGCTTACGTTGAACGTGTAAATAAATCGACAATTGGTACACGGCGCGTCTGAAAAAGCGAAATGTAAAAAAATAAATACGTAAAAAAACGTTAAAATGGCGTCCGTGGGCATTTTACAATTAACATTTTACGTTTTACAGGGCATTTTACAGTGTATGGGACTGCCCAGGAACTGCATATATTTATGAGTGAACGAGATGTGATCAAAGATAAGAGTGGTTCCGAGTACTGGTTTGAGAAGTACCCGTATTTTATGAAGTTAGCACCGTATGCACTGAGTACGCTCAGTGTGCCCGCCACGTCCGCTTCCGCGGAGCGTGCATTGTCGCAGTGTCCAATTGTGTTAGGGAATAGGCGCCATAGGTTGAGTCCAGAGTCACTTGAAAAGGAGGTGATGATTCGAGTGAATTGTAAGAAGTGTACGCAGTGATCGATGTAGATTTGTGCATCGATTTTATATTTGATGCCGATTTTTCATTTCACGCTGATCTTTTATTTGACGCCAATTTTTAAATCATTGTTTTAGAGCTTCTTTTTAGATCAATGTGTGGATAAAATGAAGCAGTACACTGGTCCGCATAACTCCTCCATCCATTTTTAATGCTAAATTATGACAAAAATAAGGTGAAAAAGTGATCCAAACATGAAAACAGCCCAAATCCTGTTTTTAAAAGCTTCAAATTCAACATTTTTCCAAAAATTCGAAAACTATTTGAAAAAAATTGAAAACTAGCCAAAAAAATTTGAAAATTGTCCAAAAAGATTCGAAAATTCGAAAATTAAATTCGAAATTCGAAAATTAATTTGAGAAAAAATTCGAAAATTCGAAAATTCAGTTTGGAAAAAACACTTAAAAATTTAAATACTTTTTTTCGGGGGGTTTGCCATCATTACCTGTATGTCCATCTGATGTGCAAATTTGAATGATTTATTTTGTATGTGTGAATTTAACATGTTGTACCAATTAAAGGAAACTGGCTAAATTACAACTGCACAACAGACAGTTGTATTTACTTGAGTTGTTAAAAGTACCTACCGTATTTCCTCGAAATACCCCCCGGGGGGTGATTGTTTCATAATGCTCCCGAGTCGGGGGGGGGGGTTAAACGAGGGGGGGGGTATTTCGAGGGGGGGGGTTATTATTTCGCAAGAACTTTTTTGAAATCCTAGTACAAAATCGTTGTTTGTGATGTGTGCTGGGGTAGAAAAATGCATCAATAACTGACATGTATAGACTCCTGTAGACTAATAGTAGTACGTATTAGATGGTATAAACACTGTTCTAACGTGATTCCAACATTGTTTTAACGTGTGTTCTGCGCTACGCAGAACACAAACTGCAATATTTGTCATGTACGTTCTCTTTACACTCAATTTGGGGGGGGTATTTCGAGGGGGGGTGATTGTTTCATAGTGGTCTCGAGAAGGGGGGGTCAAACGAGGGGGGTATTTCGAGGGGGGGGGGGTATTTTGAGGAAATACGGTAACTTTTTTCAAAGTATACTTAAACATAAAGTATTTTTTTACTCACCCCCTGAGTACAGAAAATGTAAAGTAATTATTTCTTACTTTTACTCATGAGTAAAATGAGAGTAAACATACTTTTTCCCTGCAAAAATACGTGAGTATTTTGAAAAATGTCACCCATTACACACAAAAACCACTGCGTTTTATTACTTTTTGCCTGATTTAAAGCCATTTTTGGCTATATATGTGCTTATATACCGTATTTCCTCGATTTGCCCCCCCCCCCCCTTTGAATTAACCCCCCTCGAAATACCCCCAGGTTTTTTTGGGCTGGGGAAAAAATACCCCCCCCAAAATACCCCCGTCTGGAATGCACATACCCTAGTACATGATGTATGCAGTGCACATTATGTATATATTGGTCGCAGTTTGCATCACAGCTATTTACACATGTACTAGTTTGTGTAGCGATAGACGTTGATATGTCCAAATATACTTGGACACGTTGATTACCTGTTTTGTGTATATAAAAGCGTACTCTTTACTATGAATCTCGTGAAAATTTCTTACGAAATAATAACCCCCCCCCCCTCGAAAGCCCCCCCCCCTCGGAAAAACCCCTCCCCAAAATTTCCACTCTAAAAAAATAAACCCCTTGGGGGTATTTCGAGGAAATACGGTATTCATTTTCGACTATTTTCCCCATTTCTAACATATTATCTTCCTTTTTCCCTTCTATGCTCTCAAAAAAGCGCCATAAAATGTGTATACCTAATGTGAAACACCACAAAAAATGGTTGTGTGGATGCGCGGTGAAGCATCATGAAGTGTCTTCCTGCCAACACTTCTCGACGATTCACGAAGAATGCTTGAGCTTCCACACACATCACAAAAATATGCATGAAGATACCCGGACAAGTTCACCACCCATTTTTTTATTTCACGTCGAATGCAATATCTCCGTCCATGGGGTGTTATAAGGCTGAAACTTTGTATATATAAAGTTGTAAGACCCCCTTACTCACCAACAATGGGGGAGGTGCGGCGACTCACTACAGGGTGGGTCGCCCTATATGCAAAAAAAATTGTCGCGTTTTTGGTGTCCCAAGCAAGTTCACCACCCACTTGATTAGCAACACTTTGAAGGCTGTATCGCCAGCTGTGAGGGCGGTAGAAAGCTGAAATTTGGGGATGTCTTGCCAACAACCCCCCCTCACAATACACCAGTGGGGCAGCTGCCGACGACCCACTAAAGCATGGGTCACAGCATATAAATTTGATAATTTTTTAAAGAACAACTCAAGTGTCCCAAACAAGTTCGCCATCCAACTGCATTATAAAAAAATGTTGTGAGAACATACCTGATATAAAATTGAATCAGATATGAACCCTAGTTCTGCTCATTAACTTTTTTTCAGTAGGGCACCCACCCTGTCCCATAAACAGTAGATTGAAAATTTCACTATAAACCAATTTTTTGTGTCACACTTAAAAAGTTGGTTTACAAAGTCCACTAGGGGAGGGTCTAAGGTTCAAAGTTATGTAAACAACATAACCTCTAAAATGCTTCCATAAGGAAATTTATTTGGGGTGAATGAAAAATGACAATTATGTCAAATTTTCTTCTGAAATGACATC